>JAQIYK010000635.1:0-12941 GCA_034700465.1 Rotylenchus robustus | reverse complement strand
ATTGGAGGGCGAAAATTAGAGGGAGGGCTGGAATTTTTCAATACTTCCTCGAGGGGGGGGGGCGGAAATTAGAAGGGGGCGATAAGTAGAGGAAATACGGTAGGTTTTGTTTTGGAAATTAACCAAAATGGGAATATGCGCAATAATGGTCTCATCAGTCTCACCTTCTTCTGTTGGTGCTGATGCGCTCTTGTCCCTCTCCCCTCCTAATAAGAATGGGGTTGGCACTCTCGGCTCCTTCTCCTTCTGCTGCTGCTGTCCTTCCTGAATTTGTTGGTGCTGAGGTTGTGCTGCCTCTTTGTTCTCCTCCCCCACCAATTTCGGTCCATTTTCTTCGTCAGCAAACAATATTGCTCCACTCCTGCGCAAATTTGTAGAAGATTAAGTTTTTATATGTATTATATTAGTGCCATAAACACAGTGCCAAATATTAGCACTTGAAAGCAAACATTTTCCTTTCCTTTCATTGGTTGGTTCCTAACTAATTAGCAATATTTTTGCATATTTCTCCCCAGCGATTGTTTTCGCATTCCCATGCCATCCATCCACCTTCCCCCGAATAATGTCAATAATCCGTGTGTTTTTCTTACTGTGTTTTTCCGCTCGGATGGCTTTGTTTCTTTTCGCCGTCCGCTTCTCCTCCGCCTTCGTCCTGCTGTTCAGCAGACAATGCCCGGTGATTATCCTCGCGCTTCGCCTTTTGTTGCTTTTCTTCCGTTGAATTTGAATGGGATACAAATGGCTCAACAACAGCAAATGAGTAGTCGACCCCAATTGGCCCACTTTCGCGCTCGGCCCCAATGTCCGCCGAGCAAATACTCGGGCTGGCGGAAAAGTGCGGCGGTGCCAATGCCAATAATATGTGTCCCTCTGCTGGGCAATGTCTTCGCCGTCTCGTCGGCTCCTCCGTCCCGCTCCCCACACTCTCGGCCCAATCGATGCCATGTTGTCTTTCTTCTTTCTCTGCATGTCCTTCTCTCTCTGCATACCCTTCTCTCTCGACATTCCCCTCCTCCCCTCTCCTTCTTCCCCATTTATCATCCTTCTCCTCTTCCTCTTCTTTTAGTCCCTCGTTGGCCATTTTCTTCGTCGTTGCTTTTCCAAAGTGCTCCTCCTCTTCCTCCTCCTCCACCACCTCCACAGGGTAAGCATTTTTGTTCAAAATTGGAGCAGACAGTGCTAAAAAAGTAATTATCTACGAAATTGGTCTCTATCTCTCTGCGGCATGGGTTTAGATTGCTATATAATTGTCGATTCAGATTGCTATTCAAATTTGGAAATTTATTCAACAAATTGTAAATTCATTTTTTAAAGTTGTTCAAAATCTGTCCAAATTTTCTGGTCCCAAATTAACACAAAATTACTAAAATAAACTTCGAAGCTATTAATATTCATAGAAGGACCATTAAGGCAAAATTTTGACATTTTTGGACTTTTTTGTTGGTAGGAAGTATGGGCTTGAATGGGTAATTTACTCCAACATTCCCGATTTCCACCGCCTTTTCAATGTTCACATCACCCACCGTCGTCGTCCTGTTCCTGCTCGGCCATCAGTGACTGGTTCATACGTTCCAACTCTTCCTTGAACCAGCTGATCTCGTCGGCCACTGAGTGCATCTGCTGTCTTTCGTCGTTGTCATTGTTTTCGTGTGCTGCTTCGCCTCGATTTGATATTTGCTCGTCTCTACTGAAGCAATTCAAACCAATTCCATAAATGTGATTTTGGCGCAAATTTGTAGAAATAAATAGTACATAAAGGAAACGGAAATAGATGACAAAATATGCCTAAGTAATAAAACAAATTTAATCGGAATCTTTAATACGCGCCAATTTTTCCGCCAAACATTTTCTTTTTTGCCAAAAAACAAATATTTTGGATGAAAAAATATTTTATGGTTTCATTTTTGGGCGAAAAACAAAGAAAATTTTAGGCGGAAAAATTTTATGCCTTTTTTAATTGGAAATTTTTGATTAAAAAGGTAATTAAAATTCCTATTATTTAAAAATAGACAAAATGATGAATTTGGACTAAAAAGGCAAAATAATATTAAATAAACAAAAAATTAAATTATTTTCGCTACTGAGAAAGGGAAAAAGGATTTATGATAAGTCAATTAGGTAGGCTAATTATGTAAAGGGCTGACATTGTGCAAGCAGTGCCATCCAGCCCATTGGCAGTGCCCGACTCGCTGACCCAAAAGTCCGGATTGCTTGGATCCACCGAAGCACTCAGTTTGGCTGCTGCTGCAAATCCAACAAATTATTGGAAATAATTTACTAATAACCATTTCAAAATTGAATGCTTTAAAGTTGTGAGTTTATTATTTTCTGAATTCGTACAAATTAATGTTGTTTTCCGCCGATGGGATATTGCATATTCCATTATTAAATATTTCGTACAAATTAGTGTTGTTTTCCGCCGATGGGATATTGTATATTCCATTATTAAATATCTCATAATATTACCAATATTGGGATATCCTTTTTCGAAGACCATTGTCTGTTGTTGTTGTTGTTCTCCGTCGTTCTTTGGTGTGTACAATTTTGATGCAATACTGGTGAGGAAGTTCTTTCCGGCGTTGAACTTCTTGCTTCTCCCGGTCAGTGTTGATTGGATGCTTTCACCAAACTTGTTCAGGTCCATCGTGACTCCAACTGGCAAATTGGTCTTCTTTTGGCCTTTCGACCCTCCGTGCCCCATTATTTGTGGCTCCGCCATCTCCGTCACCCGGCGAATGTGTTCCATCTCCGCCTCCGTTATTGACTTTGTGTTCAACATGTTTTGGTCTTCTTGTTCACCACCTTCTGTTGTTGTTGTTGTTGTCTGTTCTGTCTCGTCGCTTTTGTGCTCCGATGTTGTCGTCGAGTTCATTTCACTTCCACTTCCTTGCGACACTGCTTCCGCACCTTGTACGTCTTCCTCGTCCACTACGTGCACCTCAAACTCCTCTGCTTGACCATCTTCCTCCGTACTGCCATTGTCCGTCCCTTTAACAACGTTCATGCCTGGAACTTCTTCCCTTGGCATTGAGATGGATTCTGCCGCCAGCCTATCATACAGACTTTCCCCTCCTCCCTCCACCCATTCATTCGTCTCCGCTTCGTCGCCTGTGCCCTTCTTGCTCGGCTCTGATACTCCAACCCATTCAAGTTGTTGTTCATTTTGCCAAAGTTGAGCGGAGAATGATGAAGAACATCTTTTATCGTGAGAATGTTTTATCAATTGGAGTTTTAACTGGAAAACTGACCTTGAATCGTCAATGGCGGGGTGCGATCTGCGCGAGAGAGCGATCACCGCAAGGATGTGCTCCCTCTCCGCCTCATTAAGTCCAGCCAACGCACTTTGCGGCAGTTGATCCTGCTCTATCTCCGTCTCCTCCTGCTCAATTTCTCGTCGTTCCAAGCCAGCGGATGCAACATTGTGCAGATGCAACATTGTGCCCTCCCCGCTATTAGCTACACTTTCCTTGCCATACCCCATTGATGATGTTTTAGCCCCCGACAAAAAAGGGAGTACAGGTCGAGGCCGCTCCGCTGCTGGTGCGGCACTACTGCGTCTCCGTTCCCGCCAGAGATTGGAGATCACGTTCATTTGGTTGCTCATCACGGCCAACATGAAAGAGTCTCGCCCAATTTCGACCAGACTGTTGCTCTCGGGCATCCCATACTGTGGCACTTCCTCTTTCCCAGGACCTCCGACTTGCGTGTCTTCATCCTCTTCTTCAATGGTGTTCCTTCAAAAAATACTTTATATAACATGATACAATCAGCAGGATTGCAACCAGCCACCGGTTTGGGTATCTGGTCAACGGAAAAACGTGTTTTGGTTCCGATTTTGATAAGATTTTGTTCAATCCGATTACAATGTTATTTAAGTTAATACTTTTGCCAAACAAATACAGTTCAAAATTTTAAAAAATAATTCGAAATTCCGGCTCAGTTTCTGGCCGATCGGCTACAATCCTTTTGCATTCGAATACTTTGTACAATGTACAATAAATAACAAAAGAAATGACAGGTAAAAAAACAAACTCGCTGGAATCGACAGATGATAGCGAAAAAAGACGACGATCATCCGCCTTCTTTAGCAATTGACAATATTTGTCGTCAAAGTAAAGTGCTCTTGGGTTCTGTTTTAGATGGACGCTAAAATCAAAGGGTTTTGGCTGGGAAATTAGGGTTAGTACAGTAAGAATAATAATAATACATTTACAGCAATAATAAAATATAATTAAATAGGCACATATTTGCGATATCC
Source organism: Rotylenchus robustus (assembly GCA_034700465.1). Taxonomy (NCBI): domain Eukaryota; kingdom Metazoa; phylum Nematoda; class Chromadorea; order Rhabditida; family Hoplolaimidae; genus Rotylenchus; species Rotylenchus robustus. The sequence goes on along the minus strand of JAQIYK010000635.1, from coordinate 8,683 downwards.
CTCGCTGCTTCCTCCGCTATTTCCTCGGACAATCGTTGGGCAAAAAAGTTGAGCTAAAAATTAGTTCAATTACTATTTACAAGCAAAATAATGAGTGAGTAAACGCGAAAATATTTTGTGTGTGGTATATATTTAAAAGGGAATTAATTTACAATTAGGTACTTCTTTTTTAATTTTCCCATCCGTATTCAACCCCATAAAATCACTTATTTTTGCAAATTCGTAAACATTCCCGTCCATGAAATATGTCCCGCGCCACTTTCTAAATATCCTTGCCACACAACTCACCTTGACCATCAAGTCGATGTCCCAACCCTCTTCGACATTCTGCTGTTGCGGTACCTTCTTCTCCCCTTCCCCCGCTATTTTCGACTCCAATGTGTCCAAACTGATCAGTGCCCCTTCTCTTTCCTCTTCTTCTTCCGTCCTTCCGCCCCCCAATTCGCTCTCCTCTTTGGTGTCGATACAAAATGATCTGCGCAACTTCTCGTCGGTGAACACAATTTTGACGCTTTTGTTGGAGTTGCTCCGTTCCAAATGTTCTCCCGACACCAGTAATAAATCATCGTGCCGATTAACAGTGTTCAATGGTGATTCCTCAACGGATGTGTGGTCGGTGACGGACAGGCATCGTCGTCCAAGAAGGGAGTTACTGTAGGACATTACGGTGCAAATGTTTGTCACCGTAAGCGACGACTGTCTCGTTTTCCGCCCTTCGGCACGAGGAACTGTGAGTTGTTCTTCAACGCTGTTTCTGTCCAACCTGTTGCTGATGCCCTTCCCTCCCCCTGCTGTTGTTGTTCTTTCAAGGCTCAGTTCATCCCCTTTCTCCTCCATCACCTCTCCTATCAAATCATTAAATGTTGTCGTCGTTTGAACATTGTCCCAATCGGTTTCGCCATCAGAGATCAGCGGGGTGCAAGGTTCATAGAAGGCAGCCATCTGTTGGAAGTGAATGGACGAATGGGCAGAATCAATTCCCGCACTGGAACTGCTGTGCTCAGAGCACAAACTTCTGCCATAATCAACATCCTGTTGGAAGAAGCTTTCTTCTGCCGATCCTACTGATGACTTAGCATGATCTTCAACCAATACCACAGTGCCATCAAATTCTTCCTCCGAAGCAACATCGGCACCCGATGTCGACGTTGAATCATCTACATCTTCAATGATCTGATCCGTCGATCTGAACATTTCCATAGACAATTCTTGTTCCAATTTCATTCCATCTTCCTCCTCCCCAGTCCTTCTAGTGTTAACTGTTTGTTCCAATTCAGAGTTAATTTGCAAGACCAGTTCCGCCACCTTTTCATCGGTCACTAATTCATCTTTATCTTCTCTGCACAACATTCCTTCTTCACCCGATTTGATAATGGCAAATTGATCTGTGGAATCTTTGTTATGAGTTAAAAAATGTTTATCGAATGAACTCTCTTCGGCGAGTCTTTTGATCCGCTCAATATGCTCCATCTCTTCTCGGCTGATCAACTGTTCATTTTTGTTCCCTTTCTCTGTGTTTCGATTTTCTTCATCCATTTCCAATGGATTTTCAAATAACCGGGATTGTGGCGAACTATCAGCACTGGAGGTTGAGGTGGAGCTTCCAAAACGGCAGTTTCCCAAGTTAAGTTGAACCATTTGTGGCTTTTCATCTTTCGAAAGTTGAGATTGTGTCACGTTTTCTTCGTCAGGCAATCCATCGCCTATTGGTTCTTCCAGGATTCCAATTTTATTTTGATGATCACTGTCCTCAAATAGCTGCTTAAACTCTAAATTGGGCATCAATTCTGTCTGTTCATTTTCCACTCGTTCTCTTTTCCCTGAGAATGGGCTCCTTCGTTCCCATTTGTCTTCTGACAATACATCTCCAAACAGGCTCTTATCACCACTATCACCGCCAACTTCGCTCTCGTTAGATACTTCAGTGTCTGCATTTGATGTTGGAGTTGAACTCTTTCCAACTGCGTTCACTTCTCCCCGACGCTCCTCAAGTAATAATTTCAGATGATCAGTTTCGTCTTCTTCAGTTTTTACTCCAGTTCCATTGTTTGTTAGAGAATATCTGTCGGAATGTGGACAAATATTGTCAAAAAAGTAACTTTGGCACAAATCAGCGCCAGATGTTGGAGAACTGTGTTCTTCTGCAGGATGTCGCATCAACGAAAGTTGATCATCTCCATGACGATCGTCCGTTGCTGTTCCGGGATCTTCACTCCTTACTTCATCCTTTGTCAGTGGCGACCAACTGTGCACCTCGACCACACTGCCCACTTCCTCCACCTGCTTATCCTCCGATGGTTCGGAATCAGCTGATGATGTCTGCCCAGATTCGGCTTCTTCTTCATCATCATCATCAACACCTTTTTTTGATTTCGCAATGAGTTTGTGCTTTTCGATTATTGGTGATTCTGCTGTCGGACTACCAGTCGTACAGGACATAGCGTATTCAGAATCAGCACTGGATGTCCGCTCACTTGATTCTGATGGAGATGGTAGAGCACTGCTGGTAATCATGCGTTGAAACTTGGGATCAAAATGTTCTTCTACTGTTTCTGTCGGCCCTTCTACATGCTTTACACGGTCCGTCAACACTTTATCGGACATTGATGGTTTCAGAATACGATTTCGAAGACTTTCATGGAAATATGGACCAAATGTTGTTGCCATGTCGAAGGAGCTTTCCTCCGCCAACTTTCTGATCCGTTCAATATGCTGCAATTCTTCCATGGTCAATTCTTCTACAACGGCACATTTCTTTTCCTCCATGTCATTTTTACTCGACGATTTGGTTAATCCTTCCGGTCCAATTGCTTCTTCCGATTGATCGTGTATTCCTTCAAAATGTTCAAGTACTCTTCCCGAATGCCGGATACACTTTTTTATTGTTCCGGTGTCATAAGTGGGCAAGGGGGTTGACCCCCCTACCCCCATAGTAAAATTTTTCCGATGGAGTACCCCCATCGTAAATGGGGAACGGAGACAGAAAATTTTAATAGCGTACCCCCTTTTGTTTTCAAAATTCATTGAAATTTTTCGCCTCGGCACATATCGGCACCGGGAGAATACAATTTTGTTTGTTTTTAGTTAAAATTTCCTTTAAAAACAATGTATTTTAAAAAAAATTCGCCTCGCCAAAGGCGCGGCAAAAAATTTACCCCCCCCCCCTTCGTAAAAGTTTAAGCCGACGCACCCCCCTTGCTCACCTATGTCCGGTGTACCTTCTGATTGAACGGGTACACCTTCCGCATGTCCAGCTACTTCTTCAAAATGTCCGAATTTCTCGATTTGAATTGGTTCACTAAATCGGCCAACTACTGCATCAAATTGGTCTTCCTCGGCCAGCTTCTGGACACGCGCAATGTGTTCCATCTCCTCCACCGTAAGCTCAAGTTCGTCTCCAACTTCGAAGTCCTTTTCGTCATGTGATGAAGGATGCTTATCTGATGAATCGGCGCCGGAGGTGCTAGTGGAGCATTGAAACTGGAGTAATTTTCGTGATGAGACCTCTTGTTCAGGCTCTTCTTGCAAAAATTGATTAATTGTTTTAAGGGGCGATGTGTGTTCAGTTTTGTTGGACATTGAAATGCCGTCTTTTTGTTGTTCGGTAGTCTCTACCGTCTTTTGGGCTGTCTTCTCCATCTCTATGAGTCCAATTTCGGCTCCACTGGACGATACGGACAATGAGTCGGCACTGGATGTTCTCCCGGACGACTCATCTTCTGTTGGTCGGATATGTGGTGGTTCATCAGCAGTTCCAACTTCGTCGGCTTTTTCATTACTACCTTTTCTTTCGCCACCTCCTTCATATTCTTCCATCGCAATCTGTTCTTCATTGGTCAACTCATAGCTTCTCCGTCCCATTCCACTCGATTCATCAGCTTCTGATTCGAAGTTCGACAATTTCTCCGAACTTATACTTCTCTGTGAAAAGTATTTATGCCGTTGATCCTCCTTCGCCCATTCTTCAAATTCTGTTCCTTCCTAAAAAGGAAGTGAAAAATTGTGCCGTTTGATTTTATTGATATCATACATCTATATTTACCCAAAATTTTACAGAAATTGCTTTAAAAAATACTTAAAACACACCACCTTTAAAATTTGTCGCGATGCACTCTAATCTCTAATCGCTCTAAAATGTTGCCAAATGTGCTTAAAAGGCAAAAAAGTTGCTATTTAATCATTTTTAAAAACTGAAAAAAACGATTTTTCGATCCGGAGTTGAAACAGCAAGCAGCAACTCTCAAAATTTCAGAAAGGCGGTAAAAAAACATAAAACGATACAAAATTAAGTGATAAACACTCATGTGGTTAGTTTTTGGAAAAGTGAACTTTCTCTAAAAATCGGTGTTGTTCTCTTCCGTAGGTGGCCAGAGGACATTCGTTTCTATGCCTGCGCTCAGGCCGATGTGGGTTCTCCGCTCGTTTCGGTCGTTCCGAGCCCAGCAGTTGGCGCCTGCGGCCCTCGCTGCGGTTCCGCAACTCAGCCCCGCTTAATAATCCAGAGAACAGCTTCTCTTTGTTGTGCCGGCGTGCTTCGCACGCCGAATACAGCACCGAATACAAGGTTCTCGGTTCTGGTTCCAATGTTGCAGTTCAATTTCAATCAAAAAATTCCAAATACAAATAAGCATTAAGCAATATAATGGCATTTCTGAGCATTGGCAGCACATTGTAACTAATTGCGAGTGAAACAAAGGGTTGCTGGTTCAATTCCGGGCCGAAAATAGATTTTTTGAATTTTTAAAAATTCCATAAACGACTAGCATTTTTAAACATGTTTGAGGACATTTCAGGTCATTTGGAGCACAATGCAACTGTTTACAGTAGTGTAGTAAAGGTGTAGTTTAGCCAAAAAACTAAAACCAAATTTAAAAATAGTTTTTGTAAGAAAATGCTCAATTACTTTCAATTTTAAAATCCCAAAAAATTCAGCTCTGAAAATTCAGCTTTGGAAAAGTCGAGATGATACCTGTCCAATTTCGCTGGAACCTTCCATCTGCTTATTAATTGGCACTTCCTCTGGCTGTTCCAATTGCGCTGCGTTCCCTTCCACAATCTGTCTGATCCACTGGAACTCCTCCAGCATTAATTCCTTTTCATTTTGTTTCTGTTCCGTTTCGCCAGCAACATCCCATTGATACTGTTCATTGGCGTTCTGTTCTAGCATTGGTTCCATCTTTTGATCATTTCTCTCCGATGGGATGTGTTCAGCTATTAATTCCCTCTTTGGATACAAATTGGAACTCTGATGGTGAGAATCAGAGTTGGAGTTCAATTGATAGTCATGATCATGCCATCCACCGCCGTCAAGGTGGCTTTGGCACAAATCAGCGCCAGATGTTGGAGAACTGTGTTCTTCTGCAGGATGTCGCATCAACGAAAGTTGATCATCTCCATGACGATCGTCCGTTGCTGTTCCGGGATCTTCACTCCTTACTTCATCCTTTGTCAGTGGCGACCAACTGTGCACCTCGACCACACTGCCCACTTCCTCCACCTGCTTATCCTCCGATGGTTCGGAATCAGCTGATGATGTCTGCCCAGATTCGGCTTCTTCTTCATCATCATCATCAACACCTTTTTTTGATTTCGCAATGAGTTTGTGCTTTTCGATTATTGGTGATTCTGCTGTCGGACTACCAGTCGTACAGGACATAGCGTATTCAGAATCAGCACTGGATGTCCGCTCACTTGATTCTGATGGAGATGGTAGAGCACTGCTGGTAATCATGCGTTGAAACTTGGGATCAAAATGTTCTTCTACTGTTTCTGTCGGCCCTTCTACATGCTTTACACGGTCCGTCAACACTTTATCGGACATTGATGGTTTCAGAATACGATTTCGAAGACTTTCATGGAAATATGGACCAAATGTTGTTGCCATGTCGAAGGAGCTTTCCTCCGCCAACTTTCTAATCCGTTCAATATGTTCTAATTCTTCCATGGTCAATTCTTCTACAACGGCACATTTCTTTTCCTCTATGTCATTTTCACTCGACGGTTTGGTTAATCCTTCCAGCTCTTGATCGTGTATTTCCTCCCAATGTTCAAATACTCCTTCCGAATGTCCAGGTACATTTTCTGATTCTCTTGTTGTACTTTCAAGTTGACCGGATACTCCATCAACTTCATTGCCTTTCCCGATTTGTTGAACACGTTTACTAATTCGGCCAACTACCGCACCAAATTGGTCTTCTTCGGCCAGCTTGTGAACATATGCAATGTGTTCCAGCTCTTCCATAGTCAGCTCAAGTTCCTCTTTAATTTCACATTCCTTTTTGTCATTTGATGAAAGCTGCTGATCCAATTCAATTTTAATATTCTCAGGCGTTGAAAATTGTTGATCTAATCCAACCTTACATTCCTTCTCGTCAGGTGATAAAGAGTGCTGATTTGATGAATCGGCGCCGGAGGTTTTAGCGGAGCATTGAGACTGGAGTATGCCTCCACGGATCGGAATACGTTTTGTCCCGTTGGCGTATTCCATAAAATGGTAATCTGTTGTTCTTTCAGCTTCCGTCGCTTTTTGTTCTTCTCCGCCCAGTTCCAATGGATCTCCTTCGTCTTCTTCAATCAATTTCTCGATTCTCTCATTCGAGGGTGACAACATATCTTTTGCCGGTTCAGTATCTTCGAACGAATCTGCCGACGAATCGGCTCCAGAAGTTGAGCCGGTTCCTGGCGCTGATGTCAAATTCGTCTGTTGATTCTCTTCAAATACCGAAAAGAGTCTATCTTCTTCAATTTTGTTTTCCGTACTTTCCATCGTTCCGATTCGTCTATAGAAAAAAAAGCAAATTAATAGCTAGTTAATCTTAAAATCATCAGGATAATAACTCATCCAACAAAAAAATCGAAAGAAGGATAAATTTATAACTTTTCTTTTTAAAATTAGAATTTTTGATTATATGATGAATGATGCCTGCTGGACGGAGGAGATTGTAATAGAAATTGCGCATTGAAATGGATGACATTCATTATAGAAATTTACGGTAGATTTATTGGGCAAAAAACGGACAGTTCATTTTAATTTTCATTATTTTCGCATTTTTTCATTAAAAAATAAAATTACGAAAATGGTGTATAAAAATTTCGCACAATTATCAACTGATGCTGCCGATATTCGATCCAAAAATCATTAGATTTAGCGTTATTTTATTTATTAAAATACAAACTTTTTGCTCCGTTCCTCGATTAAAATGGTGTAGTATTCGCCAATATCGTCTTCATCAATCGAATTAGTAAGTGCTCTCACAGGTGCTGCCCACCTTAAGCAATTAATAAAAATAATAATAATAATAGAGACAGATTGGATGGATGATGTTTCGTGTCTCGAAATTATATTCATTTCTTACCTAATTTAATTCCAAAATTCTATCAATATTTACGGGGTTGTGTTCCGAATTCCGAACTCGATTATGTTTGTAGGGCATAGTATCTTCCCGACTTCCAATTTCTCCATTTTCAAGCTAAAACCCCAATTCTTACCTCTTTGCTTCCTCGTCTTTCTCTGCAAATCGTTCACTTAAGTCTTTTGCCTCTTCCGTCATTAGTTCAATTCTTGCTTCCTCCAGCAAAGAATGCATCACTTCGTCCACCATTTCGCAAGCAACTTTTTCTACGGCATTTTGTATCGAAATACGCTCGATACCAAATAAAAACCGCGCACTTTGTTCCGTTGCAAGCAAACAAATGCAATGGGACAAAGTGTCCAAATAGCTAAGCATCGGCGGCGAGTGGTCCAATTGGACGGCTGGTGCAGAGGACATATCTAAAGACAAATACATTAGAATTAAACAAAAGAACCTAAAGAAAAATAAACAAATAATAAGGGGCGAATTAACCAAAATAATAATAGACCATAATATATAATATGATGAAAAACTGAAAATTAAATAAAATATTTTAGATGATTTATACTCTCAATTTTCTGGTCCAACGAATGGTCTATTCCATCCATAGCTCACCTTCTTTGCTGGTCTGCTGAAACTCGCCACTTTTGACATTTTCCGCTCTGTTCATTTCTCCCTCATCTTTATCCAAACTCCTCAGCCATTTGTCTATTTTCCTGCTGAGTTTTTGCATTTTTTGTGCAATGGACACTCCTTCCTCCTCCTCCTCTCCAACAAGCGCTGATTCTCCTTTATTTAAATATGGGATTGTGTGAGTGTGTGTGTGAAACGGAATGTATATCGGAATGTATATATCAGGGTTGCAACCGAAAGTTTGATTTTATCAAAGAAAAATGTAGCAATTTTCGAAAAATAAATTTTCTAAATAACAAATTAGGAGAGACTTGCCAGTTTTGTCGAGTCCATCCAATTCTGTGACTGTGCTCGAGTAACCTTTGTCGATTTCGGACAAACTCACTTCCGAACTGGCATAGGAGCAATAAGAGTACGGACCTACGAACACCTCCACATCTAAAGAGCACAATTTTGAGGCATAGCATACCATTCGAAACAAAACATTAGAAAATTGCAAAAACAATTCAACTCAAATTGGTACTCAGGGCCGTCGCCAGGGGGGTAAGGGGGGCCATGCCCCCCCCCCCCCCCCCCCCCCCCCCCCCCCCCCTCCCGTCAGGGTTGGCGGTTGGGGTGTGTGGAGGGGGGGAATTGGGGTGTGGGGTGTGTGGAGGGGGGGGAGAAGATTGAGGCGGGCGAGAGAGAAGGAGAAAGGG
>JAQIYK010000634.1:0-12945 GCA_034700465.1 Rotylenchus robustus | reverse complement strand
GAAAACGGCGTGGCGAAAAAAATTTTTTGTGGGGGGTCGCGCAACATTTTGGGCCAAGGGGGGGGGGGTCGCGCAAAATTTTTCGGATTTTGGAGGGGGGCTGCCCACCTGTGTTCTGGGTATATATTTTTGTTCAATTATTCAAAAAATCGATTTTTATTTAACATAGTAATTTAAAATTTTGAAAAAATAATTTTTGTTCGATTCGAAAAACAAGTTCCCTCTTTGGTTAAAAATGTGTACCCCAACTACCCAGAAATATTTTATGGGGCGAATTGCCTGACCTTTGTTGCTGTTTTCTCTGCCCTTGAGCTTTTATTTTTCGAAAAATTGTGACAGAAAATGTCGTAAATATAAACAGCAGATGTTGTTGGTCGGAGGAGGAAGAGGACAGACACTTGTATGTAACAAAATAGACGTTCTCTCTTTCGAATTGACAAAGTATAGTGAGGAAAATGTCCAGAACGGGATATTGATTGGAATTGAGGAATAAAAAAAGTGCAGTCAATGTTTTCAGCTGACTAAACTCCTTAAAATCAAAATAAATAAATAAACACTAGATCCCGATAGATAGAGATGCCACCGAAGAGTTACTCGTTCAATTTTAGAAAATCAAATTACAAAAATTGTGATTTCAACTTACAAAAAGCGATTTCAAGTAAAAAGTTTTTTTTTCTCTTCTCATAAATACTGCCCATTTTTTAAGAATTTCCCTAAGAATTTCCATTTTTTTAATCTATTTTGTTTATTTGGATATTCGTACATCATATTCTTGCTATAAATCATTTATTGAATTTTAAGGTTAAATTCAATATTACAAATAAATGCCGGAGAACGCGCACTCCCAAAATGATCGACCCTTGGAGGCATCTTCACTGCTGGAGCTCAGTGCCGAAATTGTGGCAAACAATGCCAGAAACCTGCTCATTCTGAGCAAACATGCGGGCCCTGGCACTTCCGCAGCACAACCATCCTCCTCAAGGAGTTCGGAACACACCACAAAAATTTCACATTGCCACGCTCGTGTTGCCGGACTGCGTGATCAAGCTGCGGAGCAGGCATTAATCCAGCATCAAACTGCCATCAAGAAATCACAACCTAGTCAAGGTATCCGATATATATATATATATATATATGTTTACACCGAAAAATAGTTCAAAATTTGCTAAATTTTAATCCAAAAAAAAGTGCTTGGGCTTAAAAATTGATATTTGTTGATAAAATTCTAGAAAATGTGATTTTTGGGTTGATAATGATAACTCCGATAAATCTTTATGTCTTATTGTTGTTGGTGCCTAAAGGTTCTATCCGGGGTCAACATGTAGTTAGGGTAATATGTTGACCGCAATAAGTTGTGGATTGGTCCAGTCCAGAGGTCAATAGGTCTAACAAAAATTTGTAAGCGTTGTTGGGTGGGTTGGCCGCGCTTGTTAGTGCTGCTTGGCTCTCACAGATGGGGCTTACAACTTTTTCCTTGGACTGATGGGTAGACTGATAAACATTAGAAAAACACTAATTTTAAATTAAAAAAGGTTATAGGTCCCGATAACGGCATGTTAGTCAATAATCATAATAATCATGGAACAGTAATGGAGTTTTTAAATTTAATATCCGACCCCGATGAGTCTCAAAATGGATTGTATTCATACAATTACTATGCATTTAGAACCGGAAGGTTTTTTGCCAACAGCGGCTTCCGAGTTGGTGTTTCACAAATTGTGCGAAAAATGGCGCCACAAGGACAGTGCGTTGAGCCCGGAAGAGATTGACAACGGCATTCAGCCCTTTTATGATGGAGTCAAATGTCCGGTGTTGACGGTGGACCTGTCCAATTTGCAGCTCACCGACAGAATCTTGGCAGCACTGTTGGTCAACCAGAGAAATTCGTTGACTGCTCTTAATTTGACAAGCACAAAAGTACGATTTTTTAAATTTTGGTTGATCTTGACACCGATATGTTCCAGGGAATCAGTGCAGTCGGTATATGTGCCATATTGCAAAAGTGCAAAGTTCGCATGCCAAAATTGCGCTCTCTGAAGCTCAACTCCACCGACCTGTTGCGTGTGCCCAAACCGCGTCGATACCATCCTTATGTGCCGACGGTGGAAAGTGCTGGGCTCGAGCGAGCACTGAACGTGTTGATCAACAGCATGCCCATCCATAGTGATGGCATTGAATTAGCCGGCGGGGAACGTCGCGGCCCACGACACCGGGTGCGAACGGAGAACTTCACCAACGAGCTGTTGGACGAGATTGAGTTAGGCGAAGAGAAGATGCGAGCCATTGTGGAGCACGACGAAGCGCAGATTGACACACCGCCACAGTTCAGTAAATTCTGTACCAAGCTGGAACATCTCTATTTGGTTCAGGTATCGATTACGGCACTAATAAGGAAATAAGGATGCGCGAAAAATAAAATATTGATAATTGTAGTTATAATCGAAAATCGATTAAAAGTCATTGTTTGTTTACTGAACATCATATTTAAATAGCGAAATTTCTGCCAAAAAGAGTTTTTGAAAAAATACTCGGAATTTTAAATGAGAATTTTCGATCAAAACGAAACCCCCCCAACCACCCTTCTCGATTTTGATTTTCAAATCGCGACAGGAAGCCATTTCCTTTCTTTAAATAAAATATAATATGCCTGTGCTTGACAGGGTCTTGGCTACAACATTGAAGATGAAACGAGATCTGCTTTTCTGGTCAGAATTCTCTCGGAACTCACAAATCTGCGCACACTGGTTATTCAAAAGAATTTAATAAATAAAAATTAAAATGGAATTTTTAGGATTTGTCCGAGTGGTTGCTCACCGATTTCTCTGCACTTCAGAAACTAAATTTACTCACCAAATTGGTACTGTATGACGTGCACAACTTGGAAGGTTCTATCGACACACTGTGCCATCTCAAAACTTTAATGTACCCTTTCAATTAATCTTTTGGCTTTGTATACTTTGGGTCCATTCTTTGTTCAAAATTTTAAAATGTGAATGTTTAACAAATAATCTTATTTGAAAATATTTTTGAACTTTTTAAAATCAAAAATGAAATCAAAAGGTCTTTGGATTTTAGAAATAAGATTCAAAATATGCAAATTCCCATTTTTAATGTTTTCAGTGAACAAATAACGATGTTTTTCAGTAGCCTCGATATTTCACAAAACGATCGCATTACCAGCGGTCTATACCTCCAACCGGTGACAGCTCTTCACAAACTGGTCACAACACTGCCTAAACTCCAGTATCTGGACATCTCCGGCACAAATCTCACTGCATCTCCATCCGAAAATGACCGTCCTTTTAGAGGGTAACTTAAAAATTGTATTTTAAGGAAAAAAATCCTTGAAATTTTTTTGTTTATGTAAATTTTTATGCAGCAATTCTGCAATTCCCTCTCCCTTTTCGAGTGTCGGCATCGACATGTATTGATTAGGTTAGATTTATCAGAGCCTGGATTTTTGAGAGTTGAATTGTTAAAAAATCGATTCTCAAATGAACGGTTTATTTTCTCGAAAAAAAACAAATTTTGAATTAATTTGACATTTAAATGGATACCTGATTTCAACACGTGTAAATTTTTAAATTTATTTTCACAACTTTAGAGCTGGGACCATTGATAGCGACATACCGGGGTTGAGCTTTTTGCAAAAGCCACTGAAATATCTGGGCATTTTCAACTGCGACGCCAGTTCTCAGTACAAGAATATTCCAGCCGAAAAGGTTTTTTCTTCTTTTCACTTAAATCAATTCCATATTCAAATTTAATATATAATTGCATATTCAGATTAGCGGTGATCACGGGGAAGACCAAGTGTTGTGCGCAATGGAGATGTACTTGGAGCGACCGAGGACCATGCAAGCGGTGCTCAATGAAAGCTACCAGCTGTACAGATTTGGAACAAATTTGGTGTGGTTTTTGTCGGGAATAAATTAAAAATATTTTGCATAATTAATTTTGCAAATTGTTTAGCATCGCCATGTCGAAGCTTTACACTTGGTGCTGCGAGCACTTTCTCTCCATTTGGGCAATTCCAATCTACAGATTGCGGGAAGTGCGTCTATGTTCTATATAATACGTGAGTTTTATAAGCAAAATCAATTTAACGGTTTGTAGATAGAATATAGACCTAACCAGAGGGCACATCGGGAATTTTCGAGCTACTACTAGTTTCCTTGATTTTACTAGTAAAATCAAGGAAATAATTGTTCGTCGGAATCGGTCTTTTACATACCCACCCGAGAAATATGATATGATGAGTATGGACAGTGGACACCCATCCACCGAAACTCCTTTAGTCCGAAAACTATTAATAAATTAAAGGAGTAAATCTTTTGAATGTTTCGAGAATAGACAAATTAAAAAAATACACTTATACATTATACACTTTACACTTAACCATTTTTTCTCACTTCCCTCGAAGCTCGAAGTCGCTTATTTCTTCATCCCTTTATTTTTTGATTTTTTTTCCACTTTAAAGGCAATGTGAAAATGAATTGGTCCACGAAGCGTAAAGTAATTTTGGCACTGCTTGACGGTTAGTTACTCTTTCTTTTGTCAAAAATTATCCAAAATATAAGGGATGGAAAATCATTTGGAGGAACAAGTTATGGTGCGCAACTGTTGTCTCAGCCTATGTCAGGTTAGCTTATTACACGTGCACGTGTCTCGAGAGGCCCGAGGGCCAACTTTCAAAAACCAAAAATTAATCTTGAAATTTTTTTGATTAAGAATTTTAAATTTTGTTGACTAAGGTACCGTATTCAAAGACCGACTATGAAATTTGTGACTTTTATTTATAAAAAACAATGAATGAAACAATGTATGAATTCCGTCACGCTCTAAAAAGAGTATGACTTCAAGGTCTTCGAGTTTACACTCCTTAATGCGTTGCGATTTAGTTCGAAATACCGCTAGACATTCTGTTCAATTACGGTCGGGTGGCGAACCTTTTGGTCAAGGTGCTTGAAGCGCACAATTCGGATGCACTCACCCAGCGCATTGTGGTGTTCCTGTTGAACTCAATGGCGTGTCATGTGGAGGGCGAGCAGAAAATTGAAGTGGGCGAAATTGGCGCCATTGAGGTGATGTAACAAAATATTAAAGAAAAAATAAAGCAAATATAATTTCGTTTTAGATCATTCTGCAACAAATTGCACGCAAATTGCAAGCAAACCAATCTGATGATGTGATGGAAGTTGGTTGGAGTTTCTTGTGGAACATTACAGGTATACATAACTGATCCAGGGGTGGTATGAAATTTCGATTTTCAATATCTTTTTGGCAAGAAATCGTAAATGGACCTTAAAGATGGCATATTTATAAAACGGGAAGTGAATTTAAAAAAATTCCCTTTGTATATGTTAAATGCTGTAAACAAATTTTCTAATAAGACCAAATTTTCTCGAAGAAACATGAAAAATTGAAATTTTATTTGATTTTAATTTTTGATTTTTTTAGATGAGACTCCAACAAATTGTGAACGTTTTCTCAAGGCAGATGGTCTTGCGTTGTTCAATAGGTGTTATACCAAATTTTCCGCACAATTGGAATTGGTGCGCAATATGATGGGTAAGCATAAGCAATCCCCAATAACCAATTATAATCAATAAGTACAATAAGTAATAATTAATTCATTTCAATAATCAAAAAAATCAATGATCGAATTTTTGCAATTAACGATTTTTCTGCAGGCTTAATTGGAAACATTGCTGAAGTGCACGAATTGCGCAACCAGCTCATGATTGATGACTATTTACGAATATTCTGGTAAGTGTTATTTTATTTGTAGTAGAGTCCGAATGATGTAAAATTGGCTATTTTCGAACTCGTCCGATCTCTATTTTTCATTCGATTTAGTGATTTTTATTCGGAATCCTAAGAAATTTCGAGAGAATCCCACCCCATCAATTACGATTATTAATATTAATTATGATTAGAAACCGATGCAATTTTGAAAGGTCAAAACCTCTCTTATATCAATTATTTACAAAATTAAAATAACCTAAAAGATAATTATTTTTAAAATTCTAATTTCTATTGTTTAAAAAATTAAGACTTGAATGATTATAAAAGAATTTTTTTACATGTAAAATAATTAATTATGTTATAATTTCAATGGCAGTTTTTGGCCATTCCGCTCAACGATTAATTCATCCATTTTGTGTATGTTTCTTTGCACTTTCAGTACGCTCTTGGACAGCCTAAGCGATGGCATCGAAATTTCATACAACAGTGCCGGTGTTTTGGCACATTTGGTCAGTGATGGTGACGAATGTTGGGATGCGGCAAAGGTGACGCTCACCCGTGCCCACGTCAGCGACTTAATTGTCAAGGTTTGGATTAATTTAAATAGACAGGTTAGAAAACATTGAAAAATATTACATTTCACTATACTCTTATTTCTTGTTTTAAAAGAGGCTTTATATTTTGACTTTGATTGTATAAAAAGTATTTTTTGATAATTTTGGATTAAACATGGACCCAATTTTGTTGCCATCAAACCAAAAATTAAAAAAGTTGCTTTACATTCCCGATCCAACACCTGCGTTCTTTCAACAAATAAATTATTTAGATTGCGCCATAAAAGTCACTTTTCATAATAATAGGGATTAGAGATATCCACTAGAAATCGAGATTTGGAGAAAATCCTGTACTTGACTGAGTCTAGACTTTGAGTACTCAGCATCCAAAAAATGTCAAGCTAAAGCCATGTCCACTTCGATTTCGATTACTATCCGTGGCTCAATATCTCGTCCTTTATCGAATCTATTTATTTAGGCAACCGAGAAATGGGACCTGAACGCCCGTCGCTTTATCAACTACCGTTCGTTCAAGCCCATCCTGCGCTTGCTGCCCCAATGGCATGCAGTTGGATCGCAACAATGGGCGGTGTGGGCATTGGCCAACCTGACCACCACCGATTTGACCAAATATTGCCGATTTGTGGTGGAAGAAGGCGGAGTCGAACTGTTGGAGCAGTTGGCCAAAGATGTCCAATCGACGAAGGGCATCCGGGAACTGGCCCAAATCGTACTCAACAACATCGAGGAATGGTAATGAAAGTTGAATTTTTTTGGATTTATGAAGTTTGAACAAAAGAAAATTATAAAACCATTTTTCAATATGTGTACTGAAGGCTAGTAAATGTGTTTTTTTCTAGCGGCAATACTTATTGTACATATTTTCGGATTCAGAAATTCGATTTATCACCATTTTGCTAGAAAATAGTTTTAATTTTCGATTTCTGAACAAAAAAAAACAAAAATTATTCAATCTTTGTTTAAAAAATCAATTTGACTTTTATTGGGATGGGAATGTAGTTTATAAAAAGTCGATGTACAAATAGTGTGTTCAGGAAAAAAAATGTGGAAGTAAACATTGCTGACCTGGAGATGGTTGAGTGAATGAGAAATGCAAAAAGATAATTGAGATTAACCCATTGTACTTGAGCGTGATAATTTAGTTTTCCACCGATGTTTACAAATTAACAAAAAAATTCGCCCTTGTATCATATTTCTCTTCTCTCATTGTCATTTTTTCTGTTTTTGCGTACAAATTTACTATCCCATTCATCATGCTGTTTTCCTATGTTAAATGTTCAAATAATTAATCAAATCAACGACCAGAAAATATTCATTCACAAATATTTTCCTTTTTTTTTATCTCAAAGAAATAAGCAAAAATAATATCTTTAATCGCATGTACTAGGTCAACGTGCATATTTCTCCAATTTGCTTGGATAAAGCAATGTTTTGTCAACTTTGCAGCAAACAAATAATTTAGTAAGAAGACGATCTTGATTGATATCACGGGTGGGCACCCTTTTTTCGGGGGGTGGCGCAGGCACGGGGGGAATTAGGGGGGGGGGCTGCCCACCGGTGATTGATATCATTAAAAATAAATCAAAAAGAAAAATTTGGTTAATTTGGAAAAAACACGACCATAAAACATATTTGGCCGAAGATTCATCCAGAAATGGAGACTTTCGGTGAACTATTTTTTGGCTGCAGGTTCCGCACCGCATAGCCTTCGCTCATTCATATAACAAAATGAACATTTTATCAAATGAAAATAATTTTCAAAACCTAATTTGGGAATGTTCAAAATTCAATTAAGCGTTCTTCCAATGGGCTAATAAGTTAAAAATTTCACAAAAACCTAAAAAAGTGACAAGCATCGAGCAAAATAAATATGTGGAAGTTCCACTTTCGATATCGAAATGAAAAGTCCCGATCTCCCCGAAAAAATGATTAGAATGTGGCTTTGATTCGATGCCTCGGATTTCCAACGCCGCCGCCGCTTCCCAGCGTGTTTGAGGACGTGCCGCCTCTGCTGGCCGTGTCCGTGGCGTGTTGGACAACCTTGTCGAAGAAGTTGGAGAACACCAGCCGGTTGGTCGAGCCGGGCGGGATGGACTTGCGCGCGTCCAGCATGATGTGCTCGTGGGAACGGACCAGCTGGGTGTGTTCACGCTGTCGAACCGAGTCACATTGGTCCAAGCCGGTTCCTTAAGAAAAAAACAAGGCGTATAAATTTAAAAGTGAGAATAGACCAAATTTTCGAAGAATTTTCGGCCGTAGTAACTAGTAACAAATCGGTCACTTTTTTTTTCAAATTTCTTAAAAAATGCTTAGCGTTTTAGTTAATAAAAATGTAAAAAAGCATTTGGGAACCAAAGCTGGTTTTTGGTCGTTTTGAAAAAATCAAAAGTGACCGATTTGTTACTAGTGCCGAATTTTCAGATTTTGGCAAACGGAATTTTTGAAAAATTCGTAAAAAGTAGTAAAATATGGCAATAAAAACTAAAAAAGTATCAGTTTTTGCTTTTTTGTTGCTCAAAATCAGCTAAAATCGCACTAACTTGTAAGTTACGGGTAGAAATTTTAATGATAATAAATTTGCACCAGGAGATAGATGGACCCATAATGAGTGAAAATTAAAATTTGTTCAAAATCCTAACCTACCAACAATCAGAATTGGGATGGTGTAGACGCGGTCCATGTCCAGTGCTATGAAGCGCTCTCCGCTCCCGTCCAGCAAACTCTTCTCCGACACAATTGACGACGTGTCACTCATGCTTAAGTTTGGAGAAGTCGCTAGCTTGGAATTCAGACCGTGCCGTCGATGTCTTGTTCTGAAACTTTGTTTTATATAATACATACATTACATCGCAAATGTTTGTTGACGTTTTATCTCCTGGCACCTTTTTTGGACAAAGTTTTTAAAATACAAAATATCGATGCTAATCAACTTTACGCGATGTGAGAAGTTCGAAAAGGGTTAAAAACGGTTTTCAATATAAAAAGCTGATTAAAATTCTTATCGCTTTATTTAGCTGTTATACAATTTTCGGTTTGTATTTTTTGTTTTAAATGTATTCAATGTTAACGTTTGGTTGTACAGCAGATCCAGCCATTGCGCCAGGTTCTGTTCGCTGCGCACATTGTTCAGGTCGTGGACCAACACAACCCCGTCCGCATTGTCCATGAACACCGAGCTGGCCTCCCGGTGCGCATTGGAGCCTCCCACATCCCAAAACTCCAACAATTCTGTTGTCTCATTGGGTGTACCAGCCAAAAATTGGTGGGGGAAAATCTAAAAATAGAGCAAAATAAGTGTTTAACAAACATAACCTTTTTGGTCATAGATGAAACAAATTTTGATTTTCGTACATATTTTGTGTTAACAACGAAAAATTCCGGAAAATCGCCATTTTATAAAGTCGGAATTATAGATTTTATCAGGGTGTTTAGAATTTTCGGAAATTTTAAACACAAAAAATCACCCTTAAATTTTCTATAACAAAAATTTGGTTTCCGTACGAACGTAAAAAACCGGCACTAATTTTGCTTTCCCCGCCGAAGTTTCGTCCCACCCCTTTACCCAAACTTTGCGAACTTGTATTGTACAGCCGAGGGTGCTTTGTGGGTGTGAGTTGAGTCCGCACAGCGTGTTGATCAGCAACGTTTTGCCGATAAATGCATCACCGAGAAATAAAATCTTATTCCTACTATTCATATTCTGCTATAATTTTCATGTAAAATTGGTAAATGCTATAAATGTCTGGTGTAAAAATAAACAATAAACAAAATACATGTAATAGAATGTTCAATATTATCAACGTTTATTTTTGTTGCAAAACATAATATGCATGCTTCAATAAAATAATATATAATGAAATAAACATAACAATTGAATAAAATAAAATACATATTAACCATTATTACCATAAACATTCAAAATCAATGTTTGTAACAGCAAATGCCAGCATCGAATAGACATCTAAATTTAAATTTGTTAAGACAAGCAAAAATAGCATGATATTAGCACATAATATTATGCGAGCAATGAGAGAGAGTTGACCACTAATTAGCTGTACCTTTTAAACAAAGGGGTAGGGATCATGTTCAAAAATAAAAATGAGCCCTGCAACTGCAATATTTGAAACAGGGGCGTAGCTAGGGGGTGCCCGCCCCCTCCAAAATGCCAAAAGTTAAATTTTTTAATAGGGTCCCTCCCTTATGTTTTCAAAAGTCGCGAAAATTTTTCGCCCGCGTAACTATGATTTTTCAATAGAATCTCCCATTATAAACCCAAAACCCTTTAATTTCCGCGCGGCGCCTAATGGCGCCACAAAACTATTAAAAAATTTAGCTGCTAAACCAAAAATACACCTCTAAAAACCGGTTTTTCGGTGCAATAATAAAAATGCACCCCTAAAAATCGACTTTTCGGCCCGAATAAAAAAAGGTCGCCAAAATTTTTGCCTCCGCCCCTCCCGAAACTCGAGACTAGCTACAGCCCTGCTCGCATGTCACTCACACACTCTCTCTCTCTCTCACCAGCGAGAATTAACAAAAACCAATGTTTCAGATGTGCAACTTCATCTGAAGCTGACTCCTGGTTTGAGGCTATTCATACTTGTGCCGAGACTTTGCTTACTCAAGCACTAGCCCAAGTAAATCTCATACTTGGTCAAAATCCACAAGTTCGCAAAATGGGATGGTTGGCTGAGCAGGTTCTGGATATTCAGTTTTATGCAGCTTAAAATTGGCTTCAGAATCCCGAAATTGGATGGCGCGCTGTATTCGTTGCACTCACTGTCAACGATCTGTTACTCTATGAATCTGTTCCTGCTGTTAAACAAGTGAAATTCTAAACAAAATTAATATACACATTCAAATCAAGGAATGGGCGAGCCCAGCAATTACGCGGCCTTTGATTGCTACAAGAGTAGTAAGATTTTGTGAAACAAATTTTTAAACAAAATTCCGCCAACAGTTGATTTCTTGCTTAAGCTGTCTAATCATTGGGCCTGCTCATTTCGTCGGGATAAAAAGATACCGTATTTCCTCTAAAAAGTTCCCCTCCTCTAAAATTTCCCCTCTAAAGGGGGTATTAAAAATAAGTCCCCCTCTAAAAACTCCCCCCTTGAAGAGGAATTTTTGGTGTATATTTTGGTCCGAAAAATCGATTCTTAGGTATTTCATAAAATATGCATTTTTATAGTGAATTTTCGTGTTTTGAGCGAAAAAATGCTATTTTTTCAAAATTTTTGAGTTGAAATATAAGTACCCTCTCCACTCTAAAATCTCCCCCTCCCCTCTAAAAACTCCTTCTCCGAGGGGGGTTAAACAATATCTCTCTTGGGGGACTTTTTCTTTTTAGAGGAAACAGGGTAGATAAATTTTGGGCTAAAAAATAAAATGGTACGCGAAGGTGAGAGAGCGAGAGAAAGCGAGTGAAGAGAGAGTCTGAGAGAGAAGAGAAAGACTACAGACAGAGAGAGAGAGAGAGAGACTAGGGAAAGAGTGAATCACTCTCTTTCTCTAGTCTCTCACTTTTGCGTGCTATTTTATCCCAAAATTTATCTATCTTTTTATCCCGATGAGATGAGCGGGCCCCTGTTTAACCAATTGAAATTCATTGGTTTTTCAAAACTAATTAAGGTTCAAACTACAGCCAGAAGTTTTCCTGTCATAATGGGGTTGTCTGATGTAATTTCTTTCTCAACTCGGACGGGTACTCAGGAAGGCGTCCGAACCCACTTACTTCGAGTAGAAACTCACAGAGAACTTGCTGCATGGGTTAAAGTAATTCGTTTTCAAAATTATTTAAAAACAATGATTTGTTAGTCAATCATACAAAATACATACGAGGCGTGCGAAACAATTCAACAAGTCAGTGCGCCCTGTAACTGGAACGATCAGCAATGCGAACTAAGCATTCATTTGGACAGGGGACTTGTGTTGAGCACAAGCTCGGAAGGGCAGGTACTTTGGCAACATCCATTCGAAGCAATTCGTGCCACTGGCGATGATGGGCAACAATTCCTCTGGTTGGATTTTGGAGAGCCATCAGGCGAACAGGTTATTCAAAAACCAAAAATTAAATTTTGAAACAATATTGAATACAGGAAATTGACTTGCTTGGTTCTCCGAAAGCGGTAGTTTTTATATTGCACACATTCCTTGCAACAAAGGTCTACCAGCTTGGACTATATGCCTAACCGATTGCTTTCAGTCATTTTTTGTTCCTACCGTATTTCTCTAAAAAGCCCTCTAAAATCCCCCCAGAGGGGGTTGAACCATACATGCACACCCCCCCCCCAATCATGGGGGAGGGAGCGCGCAGCGCCGAAAAATTGTACATTAAAAATGCAATAAAAAAGGGGGACCGCGCAAAATTCGGCGCGAAGCGCCGGTCGAGAAAAAGTAATAGGGTCCCCCCTCTTGTTTTTCCAAAATTCTCGCAAAATTTTCGCAGCGGCGTCTATCGGCGCCGCATAATTATGAAAATTTTTGCTTCCGGAGTCCGGACCAAAAAAACCACCTTTTAAATAGTTTTTTCTGCGCCAAATTGTTGGAAAAATCGATAATTTTTCGCCGCGATGCTTAGTGTGTCGCTGTTGTATATGAAAATTAAGTCCCAGTCCAAAAACAC
>JAQIYK010000633.1:0-12961 GCA_034700465.1 Rotylenchus robustus | reverse complement strand
CTTTTACTCATAGGAGATATTGGGTACTTTGATGACAAAGGAAATACTTATGTGGTGGACCGGCTCAAAGAACTTATCAAAGTCAAAGGATACCAAGTAATTTCAATAAATTATTCTTTAACTAACCTATTTCTTATAGGTGGCTCCTGCTGAATTGGAAGATCTGCTCCTTTCGCATCCGAAAATCAATGATTGTGCCGTTGTCGGTGTACCTGACGAAGTTTCTGGAGAATTGCCCAAGGCATTTATTGTGAAGGCGGATGAGACTTTGACTGAGACAGAAGTTAAAGAATTCGTCAAAGGTAAAAATAGAATATTGAAAAGGTTTTTCAATGGACTTTTTAATTTTAGTGAAAAACCTTAAATTAAGTATAAGACATGGTATTGCTTTTAATGAGAATTTTAATTTTTAATAAGACGTTATTTATTTGTTTGTTGTTTCAGCAAACGTGGCTACTTACAAACAATTGAAGACGGTGGAATTTGTGAAAGAAATCCCGAAAAGTCCATCAGGAAAAATTCTGCGCAGATTGCTGCGAGAGAAGAGTGCCAAATAATATGATATAATGGGTGGTGATTAATAAGATTGCTCTCCTGAAATCACAGAGGATGTTAAGTTATTCTAATAATTATTATGTTGCATCGAATAGCACCAAACATATATCTAATACTTTATGTCTATTGTACACACTGATAATGTGATAATATACTGTATACATATGTATTTATTTTCATAAAATAATATAGTCAAATGTGTTAGATTTCGATGTTCTCTTTCACTGTTTATGTTACAATTAAAGTGTTGTCTATTGCCGCTAAAAATGATATTTTGCTTACTTTCATCAGTGTTTTTACTCTTCACATTTATTTATTCAAATTATTTAATAATATGAGTTGGTGCCCAACACTAGTCTTTTCCGCAACAGCATTACTGTCAGCCCGAAGAGAAGGCAAAGGAGAGCGGCGACGCACCCAGCCAATGTGAGGAAGTAGCTGTAGCCGAGTGTACAATTGCCACCGACGGCCGACCGCGAAATCCAATGGGCCACGAAATCTAATAAAAATGTGAGAAAAGATTAAACACAAAATTTCAATTTTATCAGGAAATTAAGAACATGTCCAAAAGTGTTGGACTTACTCACCGCCGTCCTCACTGCATCCTCGCGCGAAATAAACGACTGTAGCTACGGCGGAGAAGGTGAACGTGATGGATGCGAGCAGGGGAAGCACCCATCGAGGTTTGTTTTCCCAGTCGGAGAAAAGGTCCATCAAGATTATCAGGGCCCATAAAAAAGTCAGGAGGGAGGAGATAGCACTCAGCACACAAAAGACACTGACAGTTCGCTCAAACATGGCAATGCTCTATGAACAGAAGAGTTAAATATGGGTTGATCAGATGTTTAAATAAATAGAACGAACATTTGACCAACCCAGGCACAAGTCCTCTTCGCCCGTTTTCCTATCTGATTGTGTGCACAGAAAACCGAACAAACCAGTATTGACACTGAATGGCCGGCCACCGTGGTTCTGAGTTTGAATCTGACCGTTGACGGTACGCCATCCTTAATAAAGGAAAAGGAATGGAGGCAAAAGTGATGGACGCCGAAAAATTCGGAATGGATGGAACAGAAAATGGAACAGACCTGGAGAAAGGATGGAAACGCAAAACAGCAGCACACAAAGGAAAGACAAAGCGCAGGAGGCCATCAGAACGGACTTGATGCTTTGGACCCGCATTTCGATTTCGGTGAGTGATGTTTGGGTGGACGGAAACAAAATGAGTAAGATAGACGAAAAGGGAAGACGAATGTGTGGGTGGGGTTGGGGTTAAGGTCGATGATGAGGGAGGGGTGATCTGCGCCTTTTTACGACAAGACTAAAGTGACTTTCCTCCCTTCGCTTTCCCTTTCTTCCCCAAACAAACTCTACCAAACCGACCAAAACTCGTTAAAAAGGTGTCATCATCTGTCCCACCCCAAAAGAGTAGTGATTCATCACCCAACTTTCCGGCCCAATACTGTCCGATTCCGATGCATTATTTCTCCCCTCTTAGCCTCAAGTCTTTTAATGTCGCCGTGAATGGCCCAAAAAATGTTTGAATAACAAACAAAAGCATTGGCTGTAGAAAAAGCCAATAAATATGCAATAAGAAAAAATGTAATAATAATATACACTTTTTCTGTATACACTTTTCTGCCATGTTATAAACGATTCATTGAAAACAAACTTGAAAATCATAGATATCACTGTCCAGGCCCGTCGCCAGGGGGGGGGGTGGGGAACCAAGCCCCCGAAATGCCAGAAATTAAAATTTTTAATAGGGTCCCCCTCTCCCCCTTTTGTTTTCAAAATTCTCGAAAAATTTTCGCCGCGATTTTTTAAATAGAATCTCCCCTTATGAACTCCGAAAAAAATTCCTGGCGACGGCCCTGTCACCGTCGGAAAACTGTATAAGAATTAAATGATTTTAATGATGCAAAAAATAGAAAAAACCTAAAGGGTAGAGAAAACGAAGGAGAAAGAAAGAAAAAAACAAGAGAAAATGAGAGAGTAGAAAAGAAACCAGTGGGTGGAGAGAGTTAAATGAACAGCGTGCTCTGTTCTGTCTTTCAGCTGCTCCCCATCAACAAATTTTCCCACAGTTGTCTTCTTGCTATATATATTGCCTCTCCATCGCTCTTCCCGTCGTCGACTGTCAGACCCCGGCGCCTTCTGGTCCGCCTCCCTGTCCGGAGGGGAGAGCGGCTGAGGGGGGCGAGCACGGGCGGGTGAGCTGGAGGGCGAGTGCGTGTCCGATCCCGCCGAGTACACCACCAGTGATGTTGCTGATGGGGTGGAACCCACCGGTGGAGGCACTGGCGATGAAGGTCCCTCGTGGGCCATAGGGAAAGAAATTCCCCTCGGACAGGGCCATCGAGCCGAATGGAACGACGTTCCCCACGTTCATTCGGGCGAACAGTTGCCGTTCTGTAAACAGCAGGACGAACAGCAGGCCCACACAGCTCAGTTGCAACCCCGCCACTCGCGTGTCTCCGTTCCCCGATGAAGCGGGCAGTCGACCAAACCTTTTTGGTCCTTTTTAATTAAGCGAAGTCAAACAAATTAAATTTTGGTAGATTTGTTTGCCTAAAATGTGGTGTTTGAAAAGAAGGATCTAATTTCTAGTTACATATAAAATGACTGCCAATGAATGGTTGCCAAGAACCCAAGAAGACAAATAAATGTAATATTTAACCACCATTTTTGACGTTTTTTTATTTAAGTCAATTTCTAAGTGTCGCAACAAAATGAAAATATTTTTTTGTTGTTATGCCAACAGGTAAAACTAACATAAGAACGCAATCATTGATTTCTGCGCCGGGGTTTTTAATACTATATTGAACGTTTATGGGAATATGTCTGCGCCCAAGTTGTTGTTAATCTTTTCGCTGGCGATGTTTGGCGCTTCCTTTCAACATGGATTGTGCCGTGAACGGGAGGCAGGAAAGCTCCCAAACAATGGCACCGATGGGACCATTCGGGTCCTTTTTTACCACAACCCGCCCGATGTGTTCGACAACTGTCACCGCTTTCCGAACCTTAAAACGAGCAGCATGCGATGTCGTTTCCCCGGACACTGTGTTGAGGTTGGTTCGATGGTCATATGGACAATGAGAAGATGAAAGGCACAGTAACATTGGGAGAATAAGAAAAATTAGTGTGAAAAAATAAAGAGGGGAGTGGGATATTGAAAAACCATTTCCCTTCCCATCTGAAATAACTTGTGGACTTGTACAATTAGTTTAATGTTTAAATTATATTTGTTATAATAGCTTCTGATGCAAATTGTGCAACATCTGAACCTACAAGTACAACCAGTACTTCGTTACACTTCATCACTCGGTGGATATGTGCGTGAGATGGATTATTTCTTAACGTTCTGATGAGCTGTTTCTGTTGTGCAGTTGAATGGGACTCCAACGGGCCTGCTTTCGGTGTTGGCCAACGGTAGTGTGGACACCATCTGCAAGCTGTTCACCCGCACCAACTCCAACAGAAATGTTTTTGATTTCTCTCGCACCGTCTATGCTGTAGAGAATGCTGTCTTTTGTCATTTACAATATGCTTACTATATATCTGTTTCCCCGTATCGACAGACATGGTCCAGTATTGCGGTCCGTCGCAACTCTGGCCAAATGTACAAACGGGACATCTGGAGTCTGTTCCACCCGTTCACTAACAGCACCTGGGCAGCTATAGGCAATATCTTATCATCACGTTTTTAATTATATTTTATTTGTTCTAAATGTGTGGGGTTTGAGATTTGCCATTGCCAGACCAAAGGGAAACAGTTTCGAATTAAACGGTGTCCTCGGGTTGATTCAGAAAACATGTTTTTTTAAATTGTTATTTTTTTCTATAGGCATCATGTTGTTGGTGTGGATGCTGATTTTTCCGTTGACCAACCTGGTGGAGTCACAAATTGTGCAGAAGCCCACTTCCGAAGGAATACAGGTCCATAACTCGTTTAAATATCCCAGCAAACTCCAAATCCAACTACCGGTCCCTACACTCATTCAATTCAGATTCTTTGGCGATGTGTCCGTCTCCAACTTCAACAACCCGATGACATTCGCTTCTACTCCGTTTCCGGTTACGTATTCTTTCCCCGAAATTGCAACTTTCGATTCAGGCAAGTTTTCATACCTCGTCTACGGACTTCTGCACGTGATGCTGTTCTGTTCGCTCTACCAAGTCACTCCTTTCCTGTTTTTAATCCCTTTATCTTCCTAAAGTCCTGGATCGTCACTACTCTGGTCGGTGGGGAGCGAGAGCTTCCCTTTCAAAGTCTAGAGGAGTTGGTCCCACTGCTCGAGAGTGGCCGCTACAGATTTGCTGCCATCCCGACAAACCATTGGCACTAAACTAGAACTATCGTATTTCCTCTAATTGATCCTCCTCTAATTGTTTCCCCCTCTAGAGGAGGGTTGAAAAATAGGCTACACGAGACAATTGGGGACCCGACAATTGGGGACTGGACATTTGGGGACCGACAATTGGGGGATCCGACAATTAGGGACGACGACAACTGGGAACCCAACAATTGGGGACGACGACTATAGGGAACAAATTTTAAATTCCAAATTTTCAAAAAAAATTCAAATTTTCAAAAAATCAACACGTCACAAAAAAAATTCTAAAAATCATTATTTTGAGATTGGGCCATCGTCAGTACGGGTACGGGCTCTCAAAAAAGTCTGTTTCGGCCCATCGGCCCAAACGAAACACCAATTAAATAAAATAACAAAACTAAAAATTTAATCAACATAAAAACGATACTTCACCGGCTGTTTCTAAAAAGATTTTAATTTTAAGGTAAGCAAATAAATGAAATCAAAATAAAAACAAATGCACAAAAAATTAATTAGATAGAAAAACATTTAAGGAACAAAAATGAAAATATCAAAACAAAATACCAAAGACGCTCTGTAGTCGATATTTATAAGCTAAAAATAAACAACAAAAATATTATTAATAATAAAAGGTTAAATGATTTTTAAATTTTCAGAATTTTTTGTGACATTTTTAATTTTTGAAATTTAAATTTTTTTTTAAATTTATAAAAATTTAAATTTAATTTTTTTAAAATTTGGAATTTAATTTTTTCTATATTGTCGTCGTCCCCAATTGTCGGGTCCCCCAATTGTCTTCGTCCCCAATTGGGTCGGGTCCCCAATTGTCGCACCACGGAAAAATAGCTCCCCCAGGGGAGCAATTAGAGAAAATACGCTATTTAACATTGGCCATCATTTTTGCATGACCTTTGGTCCTTCCCTTTGGCAGGTTCTTCGAAACCGTCGAAAGTTCCAATGACCCGCGCTTCATTCGCATTCGCCAGGCACTGCACAAATATCCGTTGGAAATATACGCAAACGAATCGCAAGTGATGGAACTTGTGCAGGTGATAAGGAGGAATGTCTTGGAAGATTGGGGTCAATGAGTCGAGGGAATTAAGTATCGTATTTTCTCTAACCTTTTTTAAACTTTTTTAAAACTAATTAAGAATAAGAACCGTACCCTTTGTTCCAAACCAGGATTTTCTAGGGCGGATACGGTATTCGGATTTTGAAAATTACTGCGTAAACAATGCATAATCTAACCACATGTTCATAAATCATGAACGGACTTTTTGCGCGTCTGATCCCGGCGCTTGAACTTGGACTTAAAACTTTTTTGGATTCATTTAAGTTTGGCACTCACGTGGCCCTGGTACAAGGTGGAAGCACTCTTGAATGGATGGCCAACTCCTTCTGCGATGTTGTGTTTGTGAAGGGCGGCATGCCCGACAAGGCTATCCATTTCGCTTTTCCCAGAGGATCTCCCTTTGTCAAACAGTTCAACGAAGTATTAATTGTTACTGTAAATCCAATTACTGTATTTCGCCAAATTGTGTCCATTTCCATTGTAGGCAATTGGACACGAAACTGTGTTCATGCACCGAAAGCATTGGAAATACGGATACTATGCGGAGAAACAGAGGGAACGATACTGTCTGGAGCACGAGCAGGACAGGAAGCAGTTCAAACCATTGAGTGAGTTGTGGATCAACCAGTTTGATCAGTTGAAACTAATTCAAAACCACCTGTCCCTATAGTAACTTTTTCCATTAAGAGCTCAGACTATATTGGTCCATACCATTGACAGTTCAATCTCTCCCTGGTTAAATATGTATATACCCACTCAGGTCTGATCCCCTTCCTGGGCCCGTGCATCATCCTGTTCGCCGGGTTTGGTTTCGCTTCGCTGGTCTTTTTGGTCGAATTGCTCTTCTCCCACTTCGTTCGCCAATGGGACCAGAAGCGCGTGTCCGACTGTTCCTCCGCCTCCCTCACGCGACGGACAATGATAGCAAATGCCCTAAGAGCGGAAGCACTTTGCGCCGACGCCAATATTGACACTTTTGAGTTAGAGCGGAGGAAGGCGGACTGATGGGAAAAGAGGGAGCGGGGGGGGGGGAAGGAGAAGAAGAATCTCTGGTAATTAGAGACAATGCATATTTTTATGTTCAAGTGAGAAGACTAGAGATAAGGACTGAATTTAAAACTCGGAAAATGGAAAAGCGATTGATATTTATCAAAAAGAGTACGCTGGAAGTCATTTTTATCAACAATAAGTGACAAAATATGGGTCAGTTTTTTCCGTACATTCTAATCAACAGGTCTGCGACGCCCACCAAAAAAAAGCCGCCCCGCCAACCGCCACCGCCAATTTTTTTTGCCGCCCCCGCCAACCGCCCAAAAAAAACGCCGCTAACCGCCCACCGCCACCGCCCAAAATTTTCTAAGCCTTTAAAATTTGTAAAATTTTTTTTAAAGAAATTATCACATTTTGTTTATAAATTTGACATTTGTTGAGTAAAATCGAAAAATAATGCGGCGACGACAGGCGCCGAGGAAAAAATATTTGAAAAATTTTGGACTAAATTTCTCAATTTTTTTCAAATTTCCGGAAAAAAATTTTCCACAAAAATGCCAAATGGGCGGTAAAATGGCGGCGAAAATTGCGAAAATTGCCGCACCCGCCAACCGCCCAAAAAAAACCGCCGCCAACCGCCCACCGCCCACCGCTCCCAGCCCTGCTAATCAACTGGGACATGTTTCAATGGCCCATACGAGCATTTGGCCCGACACATGGCGTTCACAGGGTTCACCTCCGAAATGGGTCCTTGGCACTTGTACAGACATTTGTCCGCTAGTGGGATGAATATGTCCGGCTCCTGCTCCTGACCACTCTTGCGCGAGAAAAGTATGCCGCCCTGATCCTAAAATTGGACTGACTTTTCCGAATTTGACCCATTTACTAAGGCGCACCGATGGAGATGCATTTGGCTGAAACTGTGGAGAGCCACCGGCGATGCCATTGTGGAAGAGTAAAGTGATCATCAGCAGAAGGGGAAAAAGTAAGGCGAGGGCGGGAAGGGATAAAGTTTGGTGGGAGAACATTGTGAGGGAAGGAAATGGCGGGATCAGAGGATAGGAATGGGACATATATTGTAAAGTATAAAGTGAGATTGTCAAAAGATGGCCAATTTGAAAGGGCGATGAGTGTGGAGAGAGAATAAAAGAATAAATGTGAGAATAAACGCAAAGAGGACTTTGGACCCCCTTTCACGAGGGCCACCGATGTTTGAATGAGTTCAGCCAAACCTATTCAATGTAAAGACCGGAAACAAAACCTCTCCAGAGGCTCTCGCCCCTCTCCAAAGTTCATCAGTTTAGTCTTTACCTTTTCTTTACTATATCTATTTTTGGGAACGACCAATGCACTTTTAATTAAAAATTTACCCAGCAATATTGGCCACATTTTCGTTCAATTATATATAATTTATAACATCACAGTTTTTGTTTGACTTGTCCCATATCTCCAATCTATTTTTATTGCGATCGATCAATTTTTACAACATTTTTAGAACATTGATTCACAATTAAAGGCAAAATTAAATTTGATAGTGAGAAAGGGAGGTAGGAGGGAGGGAACCGGAATGAGTGAAAGGGATGGGCGAGATGAGATGGATGTGTTGGATCGGGTAACAATATTGATGATATCGCTTCTTCGGAGAACACCCTCTCCAAGTTTGCATTGCTCTCCCTGAACTTCTTCGAAAATGCGTCTTCCTCCCCACCACTCCCATCGGCACAATCAGCTGATCCGTCAGCTGTTGTTCAACAAGTACCTGTACTTTTTCGCCGCCTTTTTCCTCACCGACTGGGTTCTCTACTCCAGATTGTCCTCCATGCTGTTGAGCGAAGAAGTTCTGTTGGAGGAGATGCGACCGGGGGAATATCGGAGAGAGACAATTGGCCAACTGATCGCCAATGCAAGCATTCCGCCGGATTTGCTTGCGAAGATACAAAGGAGGGAGGAAGGCGTGGCTGAACGGGAACAGAAGGCATTCGTCTACCAAAGAGTGAGTTGGGGGAAGATTGGGACATGTCCACTAATTTTCGAAATGGTTGAAGTGATCTGCAAGCAGCAGTTAACGCGAGTCCGCGGAGAACGCAACATCTTCAGGATTTGCTACCCCCCACCACAGGATGAAGAAGGACGACTGGCGAGTCATTCATTCCTTGCTAATTCATCGACCATCCGATGCTGTTTATTCACAGGCGTATTTCATCAACGGGCGGAGAGACACACTTTTTGAGCGGAATTTCAAGCAGATGCTGAATAACGAGACACATCGGCTGAAGGTGTTCACCAAGGTATCCGGGGCAACAGCAGACATGAGAAACAAAATGCCCGGTATTTGTGGTTTTATAGAAGGATTGGTTGGTGGACTCTTGGCCAGAATGGGCCGATTTGGTGGAGGACGTGGAGGTGAAAATTTTCACGGAGCGGGAAGAGGAGATGGACGAAGAAGGAGCAGTACAGCGGGTGATCGGGATCAAGGACCTGATCGACTCACAGGACGACTACCACAAGATGGAGTTCATCAAATACGAGATGACCAGTGAGTGATTAAACTCGAGAGGAGTCTTGACCAATGGAATTCAATTATCGGAAAAGCGATAGACCTCGATGATCTTCGTTTTTTGTTCCGTAGGGTTTATAGGGGCATGACTTCATGTCCCACCAGCAGATCAGACTGATCCCATCGTGTTCTCCATCAACATCCCGGTGTTCGCCTCCCATTTACTCCTCCGCCTCGACCACTTTCCCTACGAAGAGTTCCGCTACCTGATCAAACGACTTGCCCATGCCCTTTACTATCCTTACGCAGTGGGTTTACGAAAGAATAATGTACATACACTTTACTGGTCAAGGTGGAACACGACCGACGGAGGGGCGTTCACTTTGTGTCACTGATGCACAAATATTCGCTGAAAAAGTACAACGTCACCGAAAGTACTGTACTGGCCAAATGGTATCGAAAGGGCAACGAATGCTGAGTTGAACAGAAAGACGAATTATACATAAGAAGAAGAAGGACAAAAAAGGGGAGAAGACAAAATAGTGTGAGGGTGTACTGGTTGAACTTCGTGAGATTCGTATCTTTATTGAATCCTTTTCGTGTCTTTGCTTTGCACAACAAACAAATGAATGGATGATCTATGCGATGTTTCTGATGATATGGGTTCTTCCTTCTGTGCCGTTCCCATCTAAGCCCATCGTCGAAGGAAGCGAACAGGTCGCGGCTGTGGGGGACCCATAATCGGCGCTACCCTTCCGCCAAACTCCGCTCCGCCGGATGTTTGCATAAGTTGTGGAGGCACCGGAGCGGACTGTTCGGCCATGAACGGAGGGGGTTGTGCGCCAGCTCCGTTGAAGAATATCTGACGGAACACGGGATAAATTAAGGAGAAAAGAGGGAGAGGGGTGTGGAAGAAAGACACCTGACGGTTGGGAGCATCGCTCGTAGGGAACTTCTCCCATGGGAAGTTGAAGTCCAGCTCGTGAAATTCTGCGCAAAAATGTGTTCAACACCAATAAACCAACCAACCAAAGCTCAACCAGTGGGAACACTCACCGTCCAAATTAAGTCTTTGATTTCCATCACGGTCATAGCGGCGAAATACCTCCGGTAACTGTGCCACATTTCGCTGCAGTGTGCCGTTGATGTATGCGCCCAGCTCGTCTACGCTCAGCTCCCCGTCCTTGTTCTCGTCGTTTTTCTTGGAGGGAATTTGTTGTAGTTTTTGAGATTGATTCCATTCCGAGTGGTTCACTTGCCTGAAGGGTGAATTTGGATGCTTCCAACATGGCGTTCTTCCGCTGCTCGTCCAGTCGGTGCACAAATGCGTCAAACTCCGCTTTGGATACTCTTCCATCGCCTTATCAAAAATTGGATTCATTTGGTGTAAAAGAAATGAAAGTTCCGAAGTTTATTGCCATACGATTGGTGTCGATGTCGTTGAACTCCGTCCGCACCGACTCCACATAGAAGCGATCACGCTTCATGTAGTCCTCCAGACTGATCTCGTTGTCCCGGTCAGCATCAATTCGAGCAAACAGTTCATCTACCAACAACCAACCACAATTGTACATGGCTTGGACCCATTTTTGGGATTATCAACTTTTGGGATTATCTTTAAAGATGTTGAAACTTTGTTGTGAGTGAGACGCTTTAAATTTCTATCTGTGAATCTTATTCCGATAAGTCGAAGGTATCTTTGCTATTCTACCCACCGACCTTTGCTCTCCGGCTTTAGACCATTGAACGGCGAAGTGCCTCCAGGGGAAATTGCCTCCGGCATTGGCGGAGACTGTCTGGTCACCTTCGGCGTCGGTGTCTTTTTCTCCTCCTTTTGGTGGTCATTGTTTTCGGCGGGCGGCTTCACCAATTGGGACGGGGATGAGGACGAAGATTGGGTGGTGTCCAGGGTCGGGGTGGTGGTGGTACTGTTGGAGGGGGAAGAAGGGGCATCTTGGGCCAGAGAATAATGGCCAAATAAGAGGAGGATGAGAGGCAAAAGAGTGGAAAGGGGTCTAACCATCTGAAGGAACGGAATATGCGTGTTATCAACTGGTGAGTGACTTTCCGGATGGATGGGCGAGGACAACAACCATCTCCCATCCCCCGACCACTTTTATATGTGTTTTCTTCCATTTCCCCTTCATCATCCGATTATATGCGCGGAATTCTGCCAAAAAAGTGTTATCGATTTGCCGTCGGATTATTTTGTGTCCCTTTGGGGCGAAAGGGATCAGGAGGATCAGGGGGAGGGGGGAGTGTGCACAAAACATGTCCTCCTCCGAACAAATAAAACATAAAAGTGTTTGCTCCCGGCAAATGGTTTTTAACCGGCAAAGCGGATCACAAGAGTGGGTGGGGCGGGGTGATCAAAAGTGTGGGGCGGGGTGATCAAGATCGGATCAAAACTTCCTCTTCATCTTTTTAGCATAATTTTGCATTTAAACACAAAATTTCGAATGCGATATGGGGGAATGGGGAGGGCATATCCTAGAATTGCTGGGGAAAATGGACTCTAAGGTATTGAAAAAACAAAAATGGGAGAACCCTTTAGAATGAGGAAATAGTCACATCCAGGTATCTTTTCTCAACCCAATCGCCCACCCATCCGGTTGGGCGCAGTCAACGTGATCCCTGGGACAACATGCGACTGGATGGAAGACCTGGGAACGGAGGGAGGAAGGGACGGGCGGGGGAAAAGACCCATTGTTCGGTCCGATCTTTTCTTACTCCAACTCATTTGTTTGTTAGTGTTCTTTACTCCCTTTTTCCAAGTGTTTGTTGATCAACCAATCCATGGATCAGATCAAATCTTGACGCAGCAGCGGAATATCATAATAATGAAGGGGATTGGGAAAGCCATGGGAAAGGGGCAACATTATTCGAAAAGATAGTGTAAGGAAAGTAGGCTGTAAAATGAAAATACATATGTATAAAATTATAAATTCATTTTGAAAAATGAGATAAATTTAGGAATGTGTTTATTCTCAACTGTAATAAATATATTGACAAGGCTGCTGTATTGGATATGTTCATTTTATTGGCACTTTTGAAAAAAAAGATCACAGCTATTGTTAGGATGCTTTTCTTATGCTTTAATTAGCGTGGGGTCAACAATGCCTTTCCTCCATCAATTTTCAACAATTGACCCGTGGTAAAAGTCGCATCCCGCGCGAGAAAGAGAATACTGCTGGCCACCTCTTCTGGCGTGCCTACGCGGCCAAGGGCGTGAGATTGAGCTCCTCGTTTAACAAACTTAAAGGTCCAATTGATGAACGGACAATGAGTTGTCTTAAAATGGACTCACATCCTTGTACTGGTCGTCGGGCATGCCAGATCGTCGGTGGAGATCGGTTACAATCAAAGCCGGACTAAAACAAAATATATATTACAGTCACGGAAAAAAGTATTGCACCAACACTAGCTAAATTTTAATTTTGAGAAAAACTTTGGCAAAACGTAGTCTCAGCCCTAAACTCATTACAGAAAAAATGTTCCCCACTTCCCCTT
>JAQIYK010000632.1:0-12964 GCA_034700465.1 Rotylenchus robustus | reverse complement strand
TAATAATAGCTACATCGTTGCATTATTTTTCATAAAACGTAATAATAAAAATAATTTGAATAAATAAAAATTTGTTATAAAAATATTAAAAAATAATAAATAAACTAAACTAATACATTTCGGCTATAAATATATACAAATAATACAATAAATCCTTTAGACCTATAATACTGCATAATAACAATAATTTGATATGTAGCTATTATTATAGACCTATAATAATAGCCTATAATAATAGCTACATCGTTGCATTATTTTTCATAAAACGTAATAATAAAAATAATTTGAATAAATAAAAATTTGTTAAAAAATGATTAAAAAATAATAAATAAACTAAACTAATACATTTCGGATATAAATATATACAAATAATACAATAAATCCTTTAGACCTATAATACTGCATAATAACAATAATTTGACTAAAAGTAGAATCAGCTCAAAAACGCTTCAAAACGCTGATCTCAAATTTTGATCTCAAATTTTGAGGGTAGACGCAGAATTTTGTGCTCTTTCCGATGGCAGTCGCTGAATTCAAATCGGCCCACGGGTTGAGGCGCTAGAGTCTTTTCATTGAAGCATGGTCAAATCCCCTAAGGTAAAACCTTCCCTGTAACATTCAAACAACTAATAATAAAATGACTAACCACAAAACTAATAACATAAAATAATAAGTTAAAAGTGCTCTAAAAGTCCATGTCTACAAGCCTAAAACCCCCGTAGGGTGTGACATAATATCATAAATAATAGCATATCCCCCATCCCTTCCCGGCACTCACTGGCTGGGTCCAATCCCTTCAGCGGAGGACATTGTAGGGACACCGACTGACCACCGGGAGTTGCTGGCCTGAAAGGTAAAAATAATAACAAAAGAGTTGCCAAAATTCAGAAATTTTCTCTTTTTACAAAAAATTCATTTTATTTTTTATGTTAAATTGCTATTTTTGGTTGTTATGGTCTCTTTTTTGTTTCTCACCAGCACAGCACTGAGTCCCATGTGGCGTTGCACCACGGCGTTCCATCTTCACCGGGTCCAACGTTCACAGGGAGACCGGACTTTTGAAGAGCATCGAAGCACCTGATAAGGGAGGGAATGTGTGTACAAGTGAGTGGGTAAATTAAAATGTGTAGAATAGGGTAAGGCAAGGCAAGGCAAGAGTAGTTAAGTAGTGCTGCAACTCACTGTTCCATGCTGTCGGCCAAACTGAACGGAAGTCCCCTAAGCCAAATGCTGGACCCGTTGGCCAACCGAAAGGGTGTTGTCGACGCATCGTCGATCACCGTGCCGACGGCACTCTCCTCGTATGTAATGGACATTGATCTGCAGAGGTGGGGAGGTGGAATAGATCGATCAGATCAGAGATCAAAAAGGCGGACAAAGTTGTGTTTTTGTCCGAGATCATGTGGGTGTGGGGAGGAATGGGAGAGTGGGGTTTCAGGTTGACCATTTTCAACCAATCAACAATATTGGTCAAAATACAGTATCTTCTAGAAGAATCCCCTTCTAGAAGAATCTCGTTTTTTTCCATTTTTTTTCAAATTTCCTAAATATGCATTCTATTGGAGATGGGTTCAAAATAGAGTAAAGGATTTTATTAAAGGAAATACAGTATAAAAAGTGATTGTTGTGGCAATATGGTAATTAGGGCGAACGGACCACACAGTTTAGCAACCAGTAAATTGGAGCTCAGATGGCTGGCTATACAGGCTCAAATCCCCCGAGGGAAGGGACCCCCGTGCTTATTGAGCCGACGCATCCCATCCATCGAAAATAAAATACATTTTTATCAAAAAAAAACATTGGGAGAGGAATGAGGAGAGAAAGAGAGAAAAATGGTCGGACAAAATAAGAAGTTAGCATTGGGCAGAGGGAGAGAAAGTGTTTGGAATGGAGAGAGTCGGACAGAGATTGGATTGTCCCCAGGGTGTGTTCGTGCCCTTCCCCACATTGGTCCACTTCCTCTTTCTCATTGCTGCCCCAACCAGCCAATTAGTGCACAAAAAGAGAAAAAGGAACGGCAAATGAAAAAATGGATGGAAAAGGGGAGAAGGAGGGAGGGAGGGAAAAGTCCAAAATGGTAAACAAAGGCAAAGGGGGATCGAAGTCGAAGGGAGGGGGGGGGAGGAAGGGAGTTGGGCCAATTGAACGAAATTCGGAAATTGGCGAAGTGAAGGATGGTTAGGGGGAAAAAGATTAATAGGGAGATAAGGACATCATTATTAGGGAAGGAGATTCAATCTCAAGTTTATATCCAGCAGAGAAGGAAGGACAAAGGAGTCGCCCACACTCAACTTGATTGGCCAATTTAAAACAATGAAAAGATAGACAAAGGAAAAAAATGAAAAAGATAGACAGAGGAAAAATTGAAAAAGATAGACAGATCCGCCCGGAGGGAGGCAAGCCAAGGGTAAGTGAGGGAACGGGGGCGAAGGGGGATTAGAATATTGTGCCAACGGACCATTTGGTGGGGGGGGGGAGGGGGAAGAGAACGGGAAGTTGGGGGAGATGAAAAGTATAGGCGAGAGAAATACGATAGAATAGGTAGAGAAAAATAGGAATAGTGGAGAGAAAAGAAGAAGGGGAGATAGTGTGTGTTCACCAAAGGATTCCTTTCCTGGGGAAGCTTAGGGAAAGGGGGAATGGGGAGGGATTGAGGAGGGGTATCTAAATAAGGGGAGAGAACAACATCAGTGGAGGAGATGAACATTGGGAGACAGGGGGGGAGAGGGTTAACCGGATAAAGTGTCCCTCCCCCATTACCCTTATCCGTTCCCTTTTTGCCCATTTGGTCCATGGTAACTAATTCTCTGGGCAAGAAGTAGCCAAAGGACAAGGGAGGGGAGGAGATAGGGAAAAGAGGGAAGAGGAGGAGAATCACGCAATGGGAGAAAAAGTGAAAAATGGGCGAAGCAAAGTTAATGGTTGGTTGGTGAGAATGGGTAAAAGGAATGAAGTTTAGTGGGGAAAGGGGTTCAAAAATTAATTATTATCAACGGGGGACACAAAAAAAGAGAAAAACACAAAAAGGGTGGTTTGAAGTAGTATGGGCTGATGGGGGGGGGGTAGTAAACAAAAATTGTAGTTGCTGGAGGGAAGAAGCAATTAGGAAAGTGAAAAATAGGAGATATTGGAATGGCAAAAACATGCGCAAAAAAGGAAATGATATTAAGGGGGAAATTGGGGAAGGAGTTAACTAGATAATCAGCCAGAGGGAACGTGTGTGGTGTGTGGGGAATGTGGAGGAGGAAAGGATAAGTGGAGGAAGTAAAATGAGAAATGGCAAGTGAAGGAAGGGAATGTTGTCTGGGGAATTGAGAGGGGATTGAGGGGGAGGAAAAGAAAAGGGAAATGGAGGAGGAGGAGGAGGAGGAGAGGAAAAGCGAGGAGAAGAGGGTGCCGGGAGGGGGGGGGGGAGGGGAAGGGGAAGGGGAAGACTGCCAACTTTGGCGGGGAAAGCCGGGAAATGAGTCAGAGGGAAAGAGGAGATGGATATATTCTGCCGACGATGCATCTTTGGTGGATGAATTATGAGGCGAGAAGAGGATAAGAATAGGGGGGAGAGAGGACAAAATTGGGAAGGAATTGAATAACATTTTGGGGAGGGAAGGAACAGCAATGGAAGGAGAAAGGGAGGGCATGTCCCGGGGGACATTGCCCATTAATCCAATTGATTTGATGGAAAAAGGCGAATTTGGGGAAGAACCGAAGGAAGGGAACGCGGGAGATGAGGGGGAGAATAGGAGATGGAGGAGGGGAGGGGAGAGGATGAAGGAAATGCGAGAGATGAACAGAAAGAAATAATTAAGGAAGATGCGCTTAGGGGATTCAGGTTAGGGAAAAGGGGGGGGGAGAAGCCGCTAGCGGGAATTGACTCGGTAGGGAAAGAAGGCCAAAAAAGGGCAGGGAATGAAGAGAGACGGGAGGGGAGGGGGTGATGAATGAGATTAAGGAAGGATGACGAAAACGGCATACAAAATGCAAAGAGGATGGAAATGAATGAATGGGATGGAAAGAACGCGGGGAGAGGCGGAGAAGTTGGCGCGATAATTATCTGTGAAAATGACTTTTATTTTAAGTATATGCAAATTGATGGAGAAAATGAAAAGAATAAATAATCTAAGACAGTTTTAAATGCTTTTGGATCTTTAACAATAGGTTAATCAGACGAATTGGATGGTGAGAATGTGATCAAAAAGATCAATGGGAAACGGGAGGGAAGGGAGGGGGAAGGGGGGGGGGGGTAAAGAAAACGAAATGAGATGAGATCACATTTATTAGGCCAACCGATCAAGGAGAAAAGGACGGAAGGACCAGCAGGAGGAACGGGACAACAGTTGTTTAATTGAGGAGACAAACAGACAGACAGACCACTGGGAGAAGAAAGGAAGTTGGCCCAAGAGCATCCATCCATCTAATTACTACGTGTTAATTAATCAGCTGAGAACTCTCATATTCTCATCTCATTGGCGAACTCAAAAAATGTGTGAAAAAATTTGGACGAACAAAATGATGGAACGCAAAATGGGTACAAATGGGTAGCACTGGGCTTATCGAATTCACATGCATCGTTGGGTATATGGTATATGGGCACTCAAAATTTTGCCAAAATTTGGTGAAAGTACGAAATGGCCAAATTATGAAAAAGTACACCCAATAGGACATAAAATGTTTTTCTGAAAAATTACAAGTTCTGGAGGAGTCTAGAGGGGGGGGGGGTAAGACTGGGGGCTGGGGTAGTTGAGTTTATTATTATTATTTGGGCCAATTTTTGGCTGTTTTTCCGCTTGGTGTGTTCCTCCTCTGTCCTCCTCCTCCTCCTCCAATTTTCGTTTTTCTTCCAAACCCCAATTTGTGTTGTGTGTCCAACTGTGTGTCCCTCCCCTCAAAATCCTTCATCGCTTCCAAACTGTGGCCCCTTTCTTTGTTTTTGTTTTTCCGACCATATTCAAATGGATTATTGGACGGATTTGCGTGGATGTTAAAAAGTGGGTAAATATTATGTAAATATTATTTATTATTAATTCCATGTATTGGTTGGGAAGGTAAGAAAATATTGGATTAAAATGATCAGAGCAATTAAATGGCACAATATTTTCTGTTATTATTTTGACACCCAAATGATTGTGCCGCCCACTTTTCTCGCCCATTATATTCCCCATTTTGTGGAGGGATTAATGTGGCACAAAAATGGGACAAATAGTAAATGGATTTGCATTTGTGAAGGGGCACAAACATTGTGCGGAGAGTGCCCAGCAAAAAGGGTCACACACCAAGTCCAACAACAAGCACACTTTGAAACCCCGCCAAGTCCAAATTTAACGGAAAAGACCGTAAATCGTAAATAGATATCTAAAATAGGTAACATCTAAAACACGAGAAAGATAATTAGTGGAAAATGGAAAAGAAGGTTTGCAAGATACAAAGTGTACCAAAATAGGCAAATAGGTAGCTACAAATCCAATAAAAAAAGGAATAACAAAAATTGAGAAAGGCGGTATCAAAAGAAAAGTCGGAGGGAAGTACAAAAAGGAAGGGAAAACAACACCCTTCTAAAATGGAACGCCAAGACTGTGAATTTCAAAAAGTGAAACGAAGGTACAAAGATCGAGTCTCTTTTTTGGCCAAACACCCCCCTCCGAATGAGTAATTGTTGAACTTCTTCCCCTCCCCTCCCCTCCCCTTTCCTTCCACCCCCCCCTCCCCTCATCACCCTCTCCCCCTCCCTCCCTCTCCCACCACCCTTTTGTCCCTTTTTTCATTTTGCTGATGGATGTGTTTCCCTTCCCTTCCCTTTCCCCCCCCCTCGTCCCCGTCCCAACCCCAATTTGCCTTACCTCTTCCATTTTGCTGTTCTTCTCTCCACTCGCCACTTTCATCTTCCAAAAGTGTGTATGTTTTGTTTGTTTTCGTTGTCCAAATTGGTCCACTACTCCATTTGCTGATGATTTATGTGTTGTCTCTTTTGGTTGGGTTGTGTTATTTTGTTGTTTTGTGTCCACAATTGCTCAATTTGCCCAATTTGTTGTATTGAATTGGTCGATTATTGGCCCAAATGTTCTTCGAGCTTTGAAAAGTGCAATTTGGGGAAATGTGTGTTCTGTGGAGATTAAGCACGGCGAAGTGGCCAAATTGATCGGATTACTGAAAGATTAAAATAAAAAAGTAAATAAGCATTTGGGGCGCGTGAACGGATAAGGGAGTCACAAGGCATAATCGGCGGATAAAAGGAACGCGAGAACATTGCGCAATGGGTTAAGGTCGGAACACACATGCCTAAACTTAAGACCCAAACTTAAGAAGCGAGGAAAATATTTGTCGGAAGAGGGAAGGGAAGGAGGGGAAGGAAAGTTAAGGTCGTTTTGAGGATGATCAGTGGAAATGGGACGTACGGAGAAAACGGACGGAGGAGATGCATTCCCATCCCCCTTTCCCCATTCCATCCCTCCCCTCCCCACATCCCATCCACCCCAACTTTTCACAACTTTCTCCCTCCCCCCCCCAATCCCTCGTTCCCTTCCCTGCTCATAATCATTTTTTCTCCTCCGTCAATTTTTTTGCCCCCATAAATCTCCCGTCGATCCCCGTTTAATAGGCAAGAGCACACACATTTCCGCCTTAAACATCCAAATGCTTGCCGGGTGGCCAAAAGAGACAAATTTTGAGGGAAAAGAACGAGGGAAACAGCCAGCAGGGGACAAAAAAACAAGCAAATGAGTGACTAACTTACTATTTGGAAAAACAATTAACTTAATTTGGATTAACTTAATTTGGACAAAATATGTGCCCAAACCTACTCATTAGCACATCTAAAATTGTGACCATTTTAAATAATGCATTTTTCTCTGAAATGTTACGCATAATAAGGAATAATAGAAAGATTCTGTGAAATTAAAGGGACATTGTAACTCTGAATTTGAAATAGGGCAAGTGCCTAAACTGTTAGTGTGTTCAGTTTATGCAAACTGTGCAATTCAATCCCACGGAATATTTCGAAAGTTATTTTCGGCAAAAATTGACTTTGCATTCATTGGGGTATTTGATCAACTGCTATACCATAATAAAGGGGATAAAAAGAGATTGAAGCAAATAAGTCCCAAAAAGTTGGTTCGGATTTGGTTGAAGTTATATGGGATTAATTGGGGAAGTGGTGAAGTCTGTTCGGGTTTGACTAACGACGATGGTCTGGAACAAAATCTTTTGGGTATTTGTGTAAAGTGCACCGAAGTG
The DNA here is from genome assembly GCA_034700465.1 of Rotylenchus robustus. Classification (NCBI taxonomy): domain Eukaryota; kingdom Metazoa; phylum Nematoda; class Chromadorea; order Rhabditida; family Hoplolaimidae; genus Rotylenchus; species Rotylenchus robustus. The sequence continues at coordinate 5,737 of JAQIYK010000632.1, read as the reverse complement.
CATTTTGGAGGTGGGTGGAGGGGGGGGGGTAAAAATGAAAATTGAATTTGGCGAAATGCAAATTGAATTGGAAAAAACGCGAAATTGGGAGGTGATGACGAAAGTGGGTGGGGGAGGAGAGACGGGTTGGAGTTGGAGGAGGAAGTGAGTGCGGGGGGGGGGGAAGTGTTCGATTAAATTAAATTGCTTCTTCCGACAACAAATTTCACTTCCCTCTCCCCCTTTCTCCCTCCCCGGCCGATACCCTCCGCCGGTTCCCCCGCCCGTTTTTTCTTTTCTTTTTCCTTCCTTCTTTAATTTTAATCAGTCGACGGGAACAATTCACTTTTTGATCAGATTGAAGACTGTCGGCGGCGGAAGTGCGATAAGTTATTGGAGAAGGACGAGCTGTGATCACTGATCACTCACTGATCATCTTTCATTCGTCGATGATGCCACTGCCCGCCGAAGCAACTTTTGACTTTTGAAGTGATTTGAAGAATGCCCTTTACCCTTTACTCCCCTCCCGAACCCCCCTTTACCCCGAGAATGCCCTTTACCCTTTCCCTTTCCCGCCCACCCATCTCAAATATCCTCCCCCTTTTAAATGGCCAAAAATCGTCTTCTCCTATCTAATTTCTCTTTGCTAATAAAAGAAGGAATTGAATTTTCGGGAACAAAAGGAGTTGATTATTGATTTTTAATTTTTAAATAATAATTTATTTGAATTCCTTAAAGGGATAAATTTTGTATTTTTTCCGATGGGAATGTAAAATACAGTATCCGGAAAATGCAACACAAAATGTGCAACTTTCGAAGGTGAAATACCGTATCCAGACAATGCATTGGTTAGACATTTAGTAAATTACCTAAATACCTATAATACTTAAAAAATGTTTTAGGTAAGTTGTTTTAATATATTCTTTGCTTTTGAAGAAGAAAAGGGAAAAACAAGAAAGAAGTCACATTCAAAAAAAGGAAAATTATTTGGAAAATTTTTTGGTCGAAAATTTTACCGGGTCGAATCGGGCCGGCCCAGGTTGGGCCGGACCGGATCCATCACGAAGAAGCTTGGGCCGGGCTGAATCGAGAAAAATCGGCCTGATTTCAGCGCTGGTCTTGCCCCACCACTGGCTGGGAATGGGATTTAAGCTAAGGTCTAGGTGAGATAATATGTTAGGACATACAAAAAAGAAGCTACAATTCTATAAAAATTGCAATTTTTAACAGTTGAAAATTGGACACATAATATGGGTGAATAAATAAATAACTGGCTAATTATAATTACTAATTACCATTGATTACATAATATGGTGGGGGGGGCATTTGAAGTATAGAATAGGTAATAATTGTACTTTTGTATTTGTTATTAGTTATTGAAAATTGATAATTTAATAATGAACCCCAACTCCAACCCGCCGTAGGGGCAATTTGCACTTTGAATTTGAACTACCGATTCCATCATAAATAATTCCTTTTTCTTTCCCTAAAATGCGTCTGAGAAGGGAACATTTAGCATTTTGAACATGCCACACATACATAAAACATAATACATGTGCCTAACATACCTAAGTGTGTGCCAAATTTGTAACTAAAATTGAATGAATGAATGAATGGAAAAGGAATTAAAATGGGAAAAATGGAAAAGGAATCCCAAAATGGACATTGAAGTAAGGGGGGGGGGGGGAGAAAGGAGGTGGTGGGGTAGGACGGGGGGGGGGGAAGTGGAAGAAATGTTGGACTTGGACGAACAAAGCTGGACGAGATGAGAATGGAGAACATCATCAGCAGGCAGAGCAGCTGAGTGTTGTTGTCCATCTTAAAAAGTTTGCTCACTCTTAAATGATCAAAGTTTGAAGAATATGTAGGCGGAAGTGTTCAAGAAATTTGGAAAAAACGGAATTTTATGAGGGGAAGCGGGGAGACGATGAGAGGGTCGAGGGGAGGTGGGAGTGATATTTGGAGAGAGTTTTGAATGGGGAGAACAGAACAGGGAAAGAACGAACGGACGGACGGAGGGGAAGAACAATCCAAAGACGGAGGAGCCAAGGGCACAATTTTAAAGGACCATTGAACTCATTTGGGCGTGAGGTTGGGGAGGGGGGAAGGTCCTTATTAGAGACAATTCACCGGGAAGATGGGCATTGGGGGAATGACCTATTCATCCACTTTGGTGGGTGGAAAATAGTTTAGAATTAATTAATTAATTATGGTGGGAAAGGGGGGGAAAGGGGGAGAAGGGGAGAAAATGTGCCATCAGAATATTTTGAGGATGCAAATGATACAAATTCATCAAAGATCGCATCATTAGAGCTCAATAGAAAGAAAAAAAGATTGGTGCAAGAAGTGTGAATTGAAAAGAAAGCTCTCTGGACATACTGCTTCAGTTCCACTCTAAAATAAAAAATAGGTATATACCTATTTTTGCTCCGAATGTACTTTGTTTTGTTTTTGAGATATTTTTTGGACTGTTTATAACTTCTTGGTCATTGGAGCCGGGGCTAGACTAAAATGATAAATCCCTTGCATTGGTGCCAAAATGAGGAAGTGTGTGTTTATTTGGTGGTCTGTTTGATATTTTTGCCTTTTCCATTTTTTTGGCATTTTCCAGCAGCAAGCTGCTCACCACACTGAGAATGCGGCGAGAGGGGCTTCACTGAATGGAACAAATTCCCATTTTGGATTTTTTCGAGTGATGTGTGAAAGTGTGAAGGTGTGAACTGCTGGATAGGTGGATAAATTTTCAAGATATTCATTGTATGTAGGAATTCGGCGTTTTTTGTGTATTAGATTTTAGACCATTTTTTGGAAGCACAAAATTTTGGGTTTTTGTTTGTTTTTATAGCAAAAAAAATTAATTTTCAAATATCGTGGGAATTAATAATAATAATAATCGAAGCTCTGATGAAATGGAATTGGTCATTAGCTGATAGATGGAGTGGATATTGGATATTGGTGCTGGGTGGGACAGGAGGGGGAGGGGGAGGGTGGGATCGGAGAGAGTCGGGTTGGGAATACCTATTATAGTTTGGAGTTTATAGAATGGGAAACGTGAACAGAACAAAGAGCAAAATGGGAGACCAAATAGTCCACAAAAAGAGAAGAAGTGAAGTGGTGGATGATGATGGTGTTGATGTCCAAGATAGGGTGAGGGGAGGGGAAGATTAAGAGGGAAAGATACCTTTTGCCGCTGGCATTTTGCCCTCGAGGAGGGGGAACCGGGGAACACGGATGCGCAGCGTGCCAGGAGGTAATCTGAGAGTGTGTGCGGAGGAAGGGGAAAGGGGAATGGAATAGGGGGGGAAGGATGGGGGAAGGGGTGGAGTTGAGTGTGTAACAGTGCAGTGTTGTTGGGGATGGGGAAGTATGTTTTTCATCTGGGCACAGAAATGTGCAGCATGGAGGGGTAATTTGGCCAACACGGAAAAGGTTTTTGCCATTTTTCTCTGCCGACGGTGATTATGTCCAGGGGGAAAAGGGATGGATTGGGGGGGGAGGTGGACTTGACAAATGGAGTACGGGCATGAAGGACGAGGTGAAGATGTGGTGAAGATGTGAAATATATAATGGTGGTGGTCAGGGCGAAGATGAGACAAACAGCAAGAAAGGCCCACAAAAGAGTTATTACACCGTAGGTATTTCCTTATTATTATTAGTGTCTATTGGAGGGAGGGAGGAGCACGTACTATTAGAGAATCTACAGTTTCCCCACCAACAGTTTGTTGCCTTTAAAGTGTTAGTAGAAAATAGCGAAAAAGGAAAGCATTGGAACATCTCAAAAATCGTGGACAAACAAACAAAAAATGCCAAAGAAAAAGGGAGGGAAAAGTGTAGGAGAGTGTTCATCCACCCCAATAAACAACCAACCAAACTAATCCACTGTGGAGGGAACAAAGGAAAGGGGAAAGGGGGCCAAATCTGTGGCAAAATACCCTAAGCGCACTCTTACACAGCGCATACCTCAAAAAAGTATTGCAAATACTCACATTGAAAAGCATAATTTTGAACAAAAAATTGTGCCAAAATTCACAGGCCATTACAATAAATTTGAATTTGAACTTTGATAATTGGATAGACAGACAACCAAGTGCATACTTGTTGCTTGTCAGTGCAAATCTACAACTATTCCTATTACTCACTTTTTCCATATCAAACGACAATTGGCGGGACGATGAAATTGCTTAAAGGAACATAGGTAGGTAGTATTCCATCCAAAGTATTCCATCCAAAAACCCATAAAATAAGAAGCACTTTAAACTTAATTGAGAGGGAAAGTGGGCAGTAGTTGTATGTATGTATTTCACAGATGATGATGTATGTAGCATATATTTTTCAAAAAAGGACCGGCACTTCTTTGAGACGTTCGTATTTCTTGGGCAATAACAATAGTATAAATCAATTTTTGGCCAATAATGGGACCATAAACAGCGGAAATTTGGCCAAAAAAGACCGGAGAACGTCTTTGTTTTGACGAAAATGAAAGGAATGGTGATGAATATGAATGGGAGATAAAGCTGAGGAGAATGGAATGGGAGGAAAGGGAATGATTGTATCCGCCCCATTGGGCCCAATGGGCCAACCGCCAATTTGGTCATCAAAATAATAAATAAATAACTGATGAGGGAAAGGGAGGGGGGATAATAGGGCCAGTCTAGGCTATAAGCCCGACTCTCCAGCAGACCAAACCACTATCCCTTTCACCCATTCACACCAATTCAGACCAATCGGAAGCACCGGCTGAGCCCCACACAACGGCGGGAAAGGGAAAGGCACCCAAATTGGGCGGGGAAGGCATTGGAGGAGGAAGAAGGAGGAAGGAGGAAGGATGTGCGAGCAAAGGATATTTTCGTGGGGGAGGGGAGGGGAGGGATGGAGAGGAGATTGGCCACACAACAAGGAAGTGGAAGGAAAAAACGGGGCGAGGAAATTGGCCAAATGGCGGAAAAGGGAGGGAAAGCGGAAGGAGAGAAGGGTGGCAAAATGATGGAAAAAACAGCTGAAAGATCAGTGAGAAAATAAACAAAAGATCAGCAATAGGGGAAAATGGGACAGAAGTGTAAACAAATTGACCAAAATTCTACCAGAAGAGGTACCTTGGGGGAACAACATTGATGAAAATCCGAAAGCGAGCAACAAAATATAATAAATTTGTTTTTCAAAAGATGATTGAGATTCAAAAATGAAAAATGAATGAAGCACATTAAATATGTTGAGAAAAAGGGGATGGGAAGTGCGGGGGGAGGGATGGCACATAAGAAGGAATTCATTAGCATGGGAAAGGGACGGGGAGAACAAACAGATTGGGGGAGGGGAGGGGAGAGGGTAAAGAGAGAATGAGGAGAGATTGGAGGAAAAGAGAGGGCAGAGAAAGAGAGGGAGAGATAGAGGAGAGGAAAGGAAAGGAGATGGTCTCCGGAGGAGAAATGGGAGAAAGGGTAATTCACGCGATGGGTTAATAATTGGGAGAAGGGGAACGGGGCGGGGGATTGCGTGGCACTAAAGGGCAAAAGGGGAGATGGAACGGAGGATGATGGCCAAGGGACCAAAAGAGCGCCGGAGGGAAAAGGAAGGGGGATGAGAGAGAGTGTGGGAGAGCGAGAGAGGGGGTGAGAAACAAAGAAGGGTATAGAGAGTATGGGAGAGCGAGAGAGGGGGTGAGAAACAAAGAAGGGTATAGAGAGTATGGGAGAGAGAGAGAGAGAGTGTGAGAGACAAAGAGGGGGATAGAGGGTGGGGGAGAGCGCGAGAGGGGGTGTGA
>JAQIYK010000631.1:0-12968 GCA_034700465.1 Rotylenchus robustus | reverse complement strand
AAAGTGAAATAAAAAATATATGGTAAAAATTGCAATTTTATGCACTTTTAGAAAATTTTAAAACTTTATACTGTTTTCGGAAAAATCCATCCCCGCCGGGGATCCCCCCGTCCCCGACTGGCCCATCCCCGATCCCCGAAATCCCCGATCGGTCCATCCCCGCCCATCCCCGAATCCCCGTCCCCGAAATTTCTGAAATTCCCCCCCTCCCCGCCTAGCACACTAGTTAATAGAAGGTGCATTTTCAATAAAATAAATAAATAAATTTCAACAAATTATTATTTTCTATAAAATATTAAATAACAATTTACTAAATTTACCTTTGAAATGGCTATTGGAACGTGATGTGTGCCGTCACTGCCGCCCTAAAAAAGAATTCGTTTTGTGTAAAAAAATTGTCTAAAATTTTAAAATTGAAATCAAATTATTTGAATATTTGAAAATTTTAATATAACATATTGAAATTTTCAACAAACAATCTTTGCTTACGAAAAATATTTTATAAATTAAAAAATAAAACAAATATATTTGGCCTGGACCAAGCCACTATATTTAAAATTAAAATTTTATAAATTAATTTTCCAAAATTTCCTTTTTTCAAAATTTGCCTTTTTCCAAATTGTTTTTTTTGTCAAAATTTTTTTTTTAATTTTCCAAAGAGTTTTCCAAAATTTGCCTTTATGGACAGGCCTAGGCCTTGCGGTCCCTTTGGCACATTGACAGTGCGAAGGGACAGTTCCGCAGCACTTTGAGCGTCCATTGGCGCAATTTGTGGCGAGGTGACCAGCTCTTCACTTGCCGGTACCTGCACGCTGAGCTGGTCTGAGAATTTGGGGAAAAATCGAAAAATATTTTGTAAATTTTAGAAAATTGGAAAAAATGAAATTATTTTTTAAAAAATATAAATTTAAAAAAATGAAAAATGACATTAAATTCAAAGTTTAAAAATATTTTAAAAATAAAACAATTTTAACGAATTTTCAATTTTAATTTTTTATACAAAAATTCAATCCAACAAAACTTAGTGCTTTTTCTATAATATAAATAAAAGGTTTTTAAAAAAGAAAATATTTTTTAGAAATTTCCCGACCAATTTAAGAAATTAAAAATACTTTTTCCCGTGGCATTTTTTTCAATTTTCTCAAGGTGTACGGTAGTTTGTTGTACCTTTTGTCAGCAAAAGTCGTGCCATGCATTCCCGGCGAGGTGCACCGATGTCCTGTTGCCACAGAACAAGTCCACTGTGCACCTAAAGTTACAAAAGTTAGTTAGAAAAAAAGAAAATATAATTTAAAAAACAAAATTTTAAAAAATAACATAAAATTTAAAAAATGAAAAATCGAACAAAATAAATTTTCCACTTACCACATCCAGCAGATTAGTTCGAACACTATGCTTCCGAGTCATTTATTAGCTACAAAATTATTTTTTAAATTTAAAAATATTTTTTAATTTTTTTATATTTTTACTTTTTAAATTCAGCGCTGAAAAATTATATTGAACAATTCTGAGAATTATCATGTAAATGTCTGTAAAATAGTTTTTATATAAGAATTTATTTATTTTTTAATTTCAATATTATTTTTTTGGATTTTAAAAATTATAATTCAAAAATTTGTAAAATATTAATTTAAAAAATATTTTTTTTAAATAAATTTTTTTATTAATTTTTTATTTTTCTTTCCCATCTATGTATGAGATCGATTTTAGGGCGTGGGGAAGCGAAATTGTTGTGATGATGAGCTCGGAGTATGGATAATGGAACCCAAAACGGCGGGCGAAACAGCTGACACTTTTTGTTTAGGCCAACTTGGCCGGCCCAAAAATAAACTTTCAAAAATTATAAACGTTTTGCGAAACAAAACTATTTTTAAAAATGCTTAAACTTTGCAAAAATTCTTGCTCTTTGGTACAAAATTTTCGTTTTACAATAACTATGTAATTTAATTGTCTAATTTCTAGAGGTGTTCCGGAACCCAAATTCTGACCGGAACTTGAAAAGCAATCTTTAGGGGTGTTTTTTGAAAAATAGACATTTTTGTATTTTTTATTTGATTTTTTTCTAAGATGCAATAAATTCATAAAAGAATGGGCATTTTTGGACAAAAATTGGCCACTTCCTTCATAATTTTTATGAAAATCTTCCAAAAAAATTTGCCTAAAATTTCGATTTTTTCAAAATTTTACCATTCTTAGGGGTGCAAAAAAGTTCCGGTTTGGCCGGAACCCAAATGCTGTCCGGAACCGAATCCGATCTTGGTTCCGGGACTCAAAAAAACCCGGAACACCTCTATTTGTTACCCATGAAAATGTTTTTAATTGGCAAGAAAAAGAAAAAAGTAATCTAATAAGTAATAGTGATAATGACAATCAATTTCTTGTTCCAATTTCCAGAGGCAAAAAATGAAAGACACCACCAACAATTGTGGAAACGGCAATGTGGCAACGAACGTGGCACCCGAATCCTTCCCACCAATTCCAACAACATCAGCCATGGCTTCTGCGCCGCCAACAGTTGCATGAATTTGGAAAGAATGATGAGAAATGAAGACATAATTATGATGAGCAAAATATATAAACAAATGTGAAAATGATCAGGCTTAATTGTTTCGCTGGGGGTATTTTATGGGCGTGTAGGTCGCGCATGTGATCACAAGTGATTTGCGCCTAACATGAGAAAAATTGATAAAATTTCACAAAATTTTCAATTTTCCTGTTAATCCCTCATCAAATTTGCTTCGACCAATTTGCGCGGGTTCCTTTCTTTCTGAAGCACCCTCTTGCCGATGTATGCTTAACACTTAAACTAACTTTCATTTTTTTCATTATCCTTCAAGCGATTAAATTTCTGAAGATTTGACTATGAAGTTGACTGATGGGAAAGTAAAAAAACTAAAAACGAATAAAAAAATGAAAATGGTTGGAATCCAATCAACTCCAACGTGGGAATAAACTCTTCTTTCTTTTTTCCTCATCTTCAGCAGGCTCGGTGTGTTGTTGTTCACGAACCAAGGCGTAGTAAAGACCATGTTTATTTTGAATCAGCTGATCATGAGTACCCTTCTTAATAAATTTTTGCAAAATTGAGAATCGGATTAATTCTTTTTGTTTCTTCACAAACAATTAAAAATAATATGTTTCGTTATATACTTATGCAGTTATTCCAAATTTTGACCAACCTCGAACACTTGACCGCCTTTAAGCACGTAGATTAGATCGGCGTTGCGAATGGTGCTGAGTCGATGGGCGATGATGATCACAGTTCGGTCACGCATCACCCGATTCAGTGCTTGTTGTACCTGAATTGTTGATTGAATTGGAATAAATTGATAAAATAAATAATTTGACTCAACGATTCGCTCGCTTTCATTGTCCAATGCAGAAGTGGCCTCATCTAATAACAGAACTGGCGGATCTTTGATCAGTGCACGTGCAATTGCAATCCTTAACAATGAAATTGATATTAAATTAATAACCTTTTTGCTCAAAATTATTATTTTTAGATTGTTAAGACGTATTTTTAGTTTTGTGGTTAAATTATAAGGTAATTTCTTAAGACGCCTAATATTGCTGTATTTCGTGTTAAATAAAAATGATTGTTTCGAAAATTTCCTTGCATGATAATTAAACTAGATTTTTTTTAAAATACCATTTTCTTATTTCAGAAATGCTTTGTAACCAGTTAACCACTGATGGGCACCCCCCCCCCCAAACCCCTCCCAATTGGGGGGGGGGGGTGGGAGGCGCAAGGCGCAGAAAATTTTCAGTCAAAAATGCAATAAAAAACAAAAATTTAGGATGGTGGCAGCCAGTCGAAAATTTCCCTTCAAAAATGTCATAAAATTGGTTCCCCGTTAGGAGTGGTGCAAAATTTTTCGGATTTTGGGTGTGGGGTGTTTATATGTAACCATACACCAAAATACGAAAATGATTATGCACGCACCGTTGCTTTTGTCCACCGCTCAAAGTCACTCCCCTTTCTCCCACCAAAGTATCGTAACCATTAGGGAATTGTTCAATAAACTCAGCTGCGTTTGCCAAATCGGCGGCGGCTCGAATCTGAATAAATATTAAAATTTAAACATTTCTTCTTTGAACTAAATCACACCTCTTGCTCCGTTGCATCTGGACGTCCGTAACGGATGTTTTCGCGGATGGAAGTTGAAAATAAGGTCGGCTCCTGCGAGATCACACCGATCACATTTCGGCGCATCCAAAACGGATCCAAATCCCGAAGATCATGTCCATCCAATGTGACCTGTAAAGATCAACCATCTACCCCTATTTTCATTTAATCAAAACAAATAATTCCTGATAAAATTTAAGATAACCACACAACTGTGATTTTAGTTTTCATCAAATTAATTTAGAGTTTGACCGTTACCTTTCCATATTGTGGCTCATAAAGGCGTTCGACCAATGCAGCAATTGTACTTTTCCCTGTAAAAGAAATGATAAAAATGACTAAACAATTACATCGGGAATAAATGAAATGATCAATTACCTGCACCAGATGGGCCACAAATGGCAATAGTTTGGCCACCTTCAATGTGCAGATTCAGCCCCTTTAGCACTTGCTGCTCGGGCCGGGTGGGATAGGTAAAATAAACATCGTGGAGTTGGATGTCTCCAGCCAATGAGTGCTTGGGAATTCGTTTGGTGCCGCCCTTATGATAAATAGTCGGATCGATTCGCAAGAACTCGAGAATGCGAGCACAAGAAGTCCAAGCCTAATATAAGAAAAATGGAAATATTCATTGAAAAAATGTACGCACTTTTACACCGTTGTCGAAAACCATTGAGAATTGTGCAAGAGATCGCTGTATCACCTGAGCAGTGGTCAGAAAGGTCATCAAATCTCCCGGAGTAAGTTGTTGAGCGGCAACAAGTTGACCTCCTCCGTACAGCACACCCAACATAACTCCTTTTAAGGATGTTTGTAAAAAGTTCGATTTAAAAAGACTTTCTTGCCTAGATCTGCCCTATCTTTCAGACGGTTTTATTTCTTTGTTACACCCATCTCCTATAAAGAATGGAGGGATGTGAAGATTAGAGCCCGGACTTTTGGTCTGGTCAAACTTTGTCAAATTTGCCAAATTTTGTCAGACTAAAAATTTGACTTTGACAAAATTTGGTCAAACTTTGATCAAATTTTTTGAAAATATTATTAAAATATCCAAAAACCCTAAATGAATCGAAAATTTCGGACAAATGATGATACAGATGGAAATGAGAAATTGAATTTAATAATAAAAAACCCATAATCCATAGTATATTTAAATTATTGACTTTTCTAAAATTTAGTCAAATCAAACTTTGATCAAATTACTTGACCCTAAATTTGATCAAAGTTTGAATTTGTCCGGGCTCTAGTGAAGATGTCTGTGAAAAAATGCTCTCTATATGACTTTCTTTTGCTATGAAGGACTTAATTTACGGTTAATAAGACCAAACATATGTATTATAAATGAACGAAGACAATTTACCGTTGAGAAACAGACTGTTGGCCGCTTGAAAGATACCAATGCCAACTCCAAGTCGTTCATTTAGTGATCTCGCCTTTTGTACTTCCGTTCCATAGAGTCTGAAAAACGATAATCAAATGTAAAAATTAGGATTTTGGCAGTGTTTGTTGCCTAAATTTCAAATTACTGGACCTAATAGATCCAAAATTTTAAGAAGAGCATGCTAAATTATACATTATATGTTCTAACTCTTTTATAGCTTTTCTAATCCTCTTTTATTCCACTTGTAGAATATTTACCCCAATTCGGCATCTTCCATTGCAAACAATTTGACAGTTCGGATGTTCTGCAAAGCTTCGGCGGCTATACCAGCTACCACACCGTTCTGTGTTTGGGCTTTGAAGGAAAGGTGTCGAAGCAATGAGCCAAACAGAACGCCAATAAATATCACTGAGGGAACAACACCGATGGTGATTAGTGCCATCTGTGGAGACATAATCCACAAGGACACGGAACAGCCAATTGTCTATGGAGAAAGGATTCATAATTAGGAAATCCAGAAATGAGTATTACTTGCGCTAAAGTACGTAATCCCTGGACTACACAAAGCTTGAAGCAACTTTTAAACTCCTGCACGTCGTTGTTGAGCCGATCACTGAGTTCGCCAGTTCGTTGCGAGTCAAAAAACGGCATTGGGAAATGGAGCAGATGGGAGAATCTGAATATGGTTAATATCTAATCGTTTAATTGTATGTAGGACAAAAAATGTACAGTTGGATTCGAAGATCGGTGCTCATTCGTTCGCCCATCCAGAAAAGAGATGTTATACATGCAAAGGTGGCCAATGCCTTAATAGAAAGATATTGTCATACAAAGGAAATTTTAGTAAATAACCTGTCCCACGAATGCCGTTATCAGTTGGAGTGCAATTGGTTTCAAAATTGAAAAGTCCACATTAACGGCAGGCTGACGATCACCGGCGGGTGTTGCCATTAAGAAATGAGAAATTTGATTGACCAACTGCCCCAGCAATATAGGAATACGGATACTCAAGTAAGCAACCACTCCGGAAGCCTGTAGATTTAACATTTAAGTAATTAAAAAGTTAACAAATCATTTATGTAGAATTCAGAAAATTTGCTAGAAATGCTAAAATAGCAATTAATCATGTTAAGAAAAAATTGATCAATTACAATGGCAGCAAGTAGGAGCCACCACAGATACGGTCGAATGAGAATCCACAATTCAAACCAAGATGGTGATGGTGGTGAAATAAAGTTGGTTTGAGTTAGGTGACTGTTCCGATTGGATTTGGAAACTGACTGCTGGCATTTTGCGTTCCTTAAATTGCTAGTTGCGGGTTTCTCATACACATTTTACAGTTCCTTACAGGCCCGTCGCCAAAGGGGCCATTTTCAATAGAATCTCCCTTTATGAACCCAAAATCCGTCAAAATTTTTAGCGCGGCGCCGCAAAACTAAAATTTGGCTCTCAACCCAAAAATACACCCCTAAGAATCGACTTTTCGGTGTGAATAAAAAGTCACCAAAAATTTTTATGGCCCCCTCCAAAAAAATTACTGGCGACGGTCCTGGTTCCCTACACACTACGTTTCCGGAATTACAATACACATGCAAACATCTAATAGAAATATATGTAAACACCTGTTAAATGCTCCGAGAGTGAGTCCTCCAAGCCGAGTGGATCTAAGAACGGCCTTTCCAATATCAGTTTGTCGAGGTAAGCGTTTGAAAAATGCTCCAAATTCCGCTTTCGTAAATATTTGTCGGAGATGATTTGGGATTTTATTGGAGCAGAGCAATAAGCCAGCGGAGGAGGTAGATGGTACATTGAAGGCGAGCCTCACAAATAGAATGGCACTCATTGATGGTACAATAAACGATAATCAAACAAAAAAAACACGTTAAACGGGATAAAAAGATATAACCATATAACTCGTTTTCTTTACAAATATATCATTACACCAACATAATATAAGACATTGAACAGATAAATTTAAATTATTTTTTGACAATTTATAATAACATTAATTAGAATATTCAATATCAATATGAATTGCTTCAATACCAGCCCCGGAAACAAAACCAAACAATCTTTGTGTGTTTTCTTTGGATGATTGAGGTAGAAGGAGCAAGGCAGCAGGATCAGAAACAACCAACGGAAATTGACGACACGGAATCAGCTACAATAGGAAAATTAGAATGTTATATAACAGGGGCCTATAAATCTCCTCCTTGGATAGATAGAGAATAGTGTGTAAAAATGAGAGCTTGGATAGATTTCTCTAACCGATCTCCCATTTTTACACACTATTTTCTATCTATCCATCTATCCAAGGAGGAGATTTATAGGCCCCAGGTCCATATTTTACTTTGCGCTGTTTAAAATCATAAAATCCAACACCGAGACGACAATCCAAAGAAACACTAAAAATGTTGCAAACAGACGATAAATCAAATGATGATGAGGTAGTATCGGGAATAACTGCTTGAAGAGCTAAAAAGAATGGTAAAAAAGACAGGAACAATAGCCTACCAGTTATAGTTGAAGCATGCCAGTCCCCATAAACACAAAAATCGATGCTGCATTTTTCTGTAACTACAGCATCTTGTTGATATTCAAGCACATTAATTCGACCAGATTCGGAACCAACAAATATAATGTGGAGCTGGACCAATGTGGAAATAGTGAATTAACATAGATAATTTAAAATGTACTTCTTCATAATGCTGACTTCTTGAGATGGTCATGGCCGAAAGACCACAATGTTCAATAGTAACCGGTGAAAAAGCTTCGCGATAAAAAGGAGTGGACTGTTGTACTGGATCATCCTGCTGGACATGGACGAGTGCTTCCGGAAAAATTGTGAAGCCGTGTAATTGGCCGGAAGTTGAGATGGAAAGCACTAAAGTTCGTCCGACTACCTCCATTGAACTGAACATGGCCAGCGAAGAGATGTGGATAGACCATTGGAAAATAATGAGATCGTCGCGGGGAGTGGAGGAAAGATGATGGTTGTAGAGTCGAACAATGCTTTAATAATAAAAAAGAGGAAGGGGATAAGGGGTGATGTGCTGATGAACCAAATACCAAAACCCACAACTTGGCAACAGACCGAATTGATCCATCTGAGCAAAGAACCGCAACGAAGAGACCGAACAAATGCCGTACTGCCATCAAACGGCAGTCATAGCGATCTTTCCCTTGCGAGAAATCACGGGCGAGATTTGTGGAGGCGATAAATTGAAGAAAACCTAAAATAGGCAACAATAATACCAGTAAATCAAAGAAAAAGTTTTTTCCTAACTCAGTTGCCTCCAAGGAAACATCTCTTTAGTTCTATTTCCAGGCTCAAGTCCTAAAATGAAAGATACCTCTTTCTTCAATGGAAGAGCCTACTTTCCAAGCGCACATTTCTGATCGTCCTCCAACAGTTATAATCAATTTTTCCTTGGTACTTCGGCGATGTGTACAATTATCATCATCAACCCACTCCCAAGTATCAATGGTGCAAATTCCTTCTATGTCACTTCGATGAATTTTGTTCGAGTTGATAATTTTCACTGATTGATCTGAAGGAAAAAATCTATAAATTTGTAATATAATAAAAGAAATACATTTTGAATTTGCAATATAATAATCTCTCTAGTGTTTTGCAAGAACGTGAGTAATTGGTTACCTTTAAGTGAAGTTATTGACAATAACACAAGCTGTCTATCAAGTCCTCCGCTCAGAATGAACTTTTCACCTTCAAATTCCGCGTTTTTTCCCAAATCAATTTCTCCTAAATGTGCCAATGCAAGAATGTTGTCGGAGTGGAATGGCAACTATAATTTAATAATTTGAAGAATTTTTCAACATGGGCATAGAAAGCTGTTCACATATATATTACAATTTTTAACTTACACGAATTAAGTGAATTTCAATAGAATCAAGCAGTACACAATTCAGTAGGCATTTTTGAGTGTAGGCAAACCTAGACTGTATAAAATCATTGCAATTAGAACCAATATTTTATAAACAAAATATACGACAACGACAAGCAATTAAAAAGGAGTTATATGTATATGCCGGTATATTTATACCTGAATTTTGCTCCAGTGCAAACACCTACATCGGCGTCCCTTAAGAGTTGCCATCGTCTATTGCCTCCCCCACATCTATAAGTGCATATAATGGAATCGATTTCGTTGTTCAACAACACAAACTCGTCCTTAAAATTGCTAACGATCTTAAATGTATTAAAATATGGGCTATTTTTTACGCCGTGAAATCCGGCAATTAAAAAGCGAGAATCCCTCTCATTGGAGTCGTTTGTTTGGACGGGAACAAATGCACATGGCCATTCCATTTGTAGGTGGTGTTCATAGAGTAGTTCAAGTGAAAAACATTCTATTTGTTAACAATCAGTTAATACTTAAAACTCTTCAGTTGAATACCTACCTTTTTCCGTATTTTCTTTATGCTTCCATCCAAAATGCCATCGTTTCAAAATTCCGTCCCTCCCCATACTTATAAATGTTCCCTCTGTTGTTGATTGGTTTAAATTTTCCATTATTTCAAGTCGCAATGCTGTCACCGTTCTTTCATCACCAGGAGATCCGTGCGCATTTCGGTAGACCAAAAGACACTTAAAAATGAATATGTATATTATTTTTATGTTCAATTATTTTTGTCAATTTCCACCTCTCCAGATTGGATAGAATATATGAGCAAAGCGCCTGAGCGTGTACCGATAATCAAAATCGCCAAGCCATTCTTTTTCTCATCTCCCAATAACAAAATACTTTGTATAGTTGGCGACTTCTTTTCATTGTTAAGTTTGTTATTGTTACACAATAAGAAACGACTAACAACAGAATAGATTTGGTGGCCTTTTGATTGTTTAAGAGCGCTGTGTTCAATTCGATAGATAACCTAAACAAATTAAAATTACTTAATTTTGAATTTTAACAAAAAATTCTATTCAGTACAAAAAATCCCGTGTAAATGAATGCTGATTAAATGTACCGCGGTTCCATTGGTTCCGATTGCTAATAATAATCGACAATTTGAGGGTTGTATCCAATTAATTTGACTTAACGATCCTTCAATATGAATGACAGTGAAACTTAAACTTCCCAATGATTGGCGACCTAAATCAAACAAGCAAATTGAATTGTATGCACATAAATCACAAGCTTTTATCAAATTTTATCGTCCCCTATATCTAAATGAGAAAAGTGGATGCGGTATTTGAATAAAATAATTTAACACAAGTCAATATCCGAGGGGCCATCTTATGAGAAATAGCAATTTTTATTATCAAAAGTCACATACACAAAATCAAATGTAGACTACGATCTGATTCTGAACATAGAGCTAGAACTTGAGCAGATGGCGAGTAAGAAAACATATCAGGTCGGAATACAATTGGCGACTGTGCGGAAGAGTAGAATTTTGTATTGATTTGATCACTGAGATCGATCATGTTAAACATCTTGTCTGCGATACCAACATTTTTAGTGTTTATTTGTTTGATAATTAATCGTCTGCAAAACACTTAAGTAAACATTTAATTTGGAGAATCAATTAAACTTTAATAGTTTTGGAACTTTTAAATAATATACCTGTTAACGTCCAAAAACATCAATAACAGAATGTGATCCAATCGTGCAAATACAAAAGCATTGATTTTACTATCATTGTAAACAAAACTCTCATATTTCTTCGCAATTGGTGAAGATTTGGATGGCAATATAATGCGGGCCAACGCTCCTCTCTCAGAGCCAACCAACTGGGTAAAAGAAAACTGGTAATAAAAACCATATCACCTCTAATATTAATATGGGCGGAAAAATACAATTTTTAACTTATTTTTCTAAAATATTTTACATAAGTGTAAAACAAACCAATTCATCAGCATTTTGCTTGTCATTGTTAAATGCCAATATACTTCTTATAGTACCTAATGCTCCACCGCAAAGATATATCCTACGTTCTAGAGTCAGTTGGTTCATCATCTCTTCACTTTCAACTGGAATATTCATTTTTTACCTATTTTTTTCTAAACAGACATTGTAATGTTGTTGTCCACCGCCAAACGCAAACGTAATTATCCACTCCGCCAGTAAATACCATTTGTTTATACTCGCATAATTCAAGTGCAAAAGGACGAGCACCATGACCGAATTTTGCGAAGAGCTTAAGATCCAAGATCCATTATGATTTCAAAAACAATAAAAATGGAATAAACTTCTTTTTCAGATAGGCAGCTCCATACTCGGAGAGATCGATCATCCCCAATACTGAACATCCATTTAGAAGTGGAACGCAAAACAAAAGGCATTCCCTGCAATAATTATTGAATTTATTGCTAATAAAATAAAACTACCTACAGTGTTCCCTGTGTATTTGCGCAGGATGTGGGTTCCATTTGCAGGTTGATAAAGATGGATGACACCCAAGTTGATACCAGCAAACACACGCAAGGATTCCCACTCATCACCCTGAAGTAAAGAAGCTGTGCTAAAAGATAAAATAACCCTAAATTATACTAATAACAAAATGAAAAAATGATGTTTACATTGAAGCTCGATGTTCGAATTGAATAAATAATTCACCATCTATTCCATGCTCATTGGTCTTATTAGACAAATCTAGCAGTTTAATGCAGTTGGTGGCAAAATATATAACAACCTAATTTGTAAAAATATAACATGCTTGCTATCTTAAATCTTAAAAAACATTAATTAAACCTTGTTGTAACTCTTTCCACACCCTTTATAGTTAATTGCTTTCACATCTAATATCCAATCGGAAAAATGCCATTCCTTGGTCCTCCTAAGCTTTTTCTCTTTTGAATTTTTGTTGCACTCATCGATTGCCGGTTCCATAGTTAATAAAGTACATTCCCGCTCTCCAACACACAAAAATGCTGAAAAATGATTATGCCTTTTCTAGCATCTTGTTTTTTAACTGTTGTTACTCTACTACTATTTTTAGTTCCGTCAACTATAATTTTTTACCTCTCTGCCCGATGGAGAATATTCCATGAACAGCTTCCTTGGTGCATGGAAAAGCATCTATAGCATCCAGCAAATGCCATTTATTTGAGTTGTCATTGGATGAAGTTTGGCTAGATGAAACTTCGGCGGCATGATCATTTTCACCCGACATACAATTAGAGTAAACTTCAATAACAGAACCATGACCTTAATAACATATATGTATATTTCAAAATATTGGATTAATTTATTTTTGTCAAAATATAGGGTTTTATACTGGACTGGTGGATGAAAATACTACTATTTATCATGGGCGGGAGGACGGATGGTTCGGTGTTTCCTTATTACCACATGGGCACCCCCCCCCCAAACCCCCCACCCCCAATTGGAGGGGGGAGGCGCAAGACGCAGCGATTTTTCGGGGGGTGGCGCAGGCGCGGGGAGAATTTGGGGGGGGAGACGCGGGCGGGACCTAGGCTGAGGAATGAGGGGAAAA
>JAQIYK010000630.1:0-12978 GCA_034700465.1 Rotylenchus robustus | reverse complement strand
CAGAAAAAAGTAATAGACAAAACCGCTACTTTTGGCTTAGTAGACGAAATCGCCAGTAGACGAACTCGCCGGCAGCGTTTTACTTTTTAATTTTTTTATATTCTTGTGATCATGACAAGATTCGATTTTTCACTACTTTTTTCCCTAACAAGTTTTCACTTCAAATAGTCATCCAAAAAATGGCATTATTAAACCCATTGGACGCCAAATAAACCGTTATTTTACTGTTAGTTTCAAAATATGTTTACAATCATTCGCTTCGAAAAATTCCTATCACTTTATACTAAATGGAGGTTGTGGCGCGGTGCGAGTTCGTCGACTGGCGAGTTCGTCGACTCAGCCAAAAGTGGCGAGTTCGTCGACTGGCGAGTTCGGCTACTTAGCCAGAACTGGCAAGTTGATTTAAAAATTGTTGTTTAGTTGATTGTTTGTTGATTTTGATATTTTTGGCGAAAATTCAGAAAAAAGTAATAGACTAAACCGCCTCTTTTGGCTGAGTCGACGAACTCGCCGGCAGCGATTTTATTGTGTTTTGTGGATTATATTTTATATGTACGTACAAAATTGAAGTGTTAGAGATAAAAGAATGAAAGAAAATAAGGTGGAAAAATTTTGTACGTGTCAACTCGAGCGTTTGGGAGCCGCGAAGTGGCGACCAAACGCTCGTTTATCTGAAGCTAATATGTTTTCTTAATTAATTAATAATTGTTAGTAGGTATGGTGGGGAGTCTGAACTCTTACCACTCACCCCAGTTAATAAGGTTCTCCATTTTCCATCATATGTGAGCCCAGTTAGACTTGTTAAGGAATACATTGGGTGGGGTATCCTTCCTCTCCCTATCCTCATCCAACGCGTTAATCTCTGCTGGCAAAGGCAGAGATAGCCGGACATAACTGACTGGCGGTTCATTGTCGTCGTTATTTACTTTACGATTAATGTTCATGTCCATCCGTCCATCTCCGCCTACTTTGGACAATAAATTTCTAAACCGTGTTGATTTTCGGCACAGTTGTTGTTGTCGATTCCGTACTTCAATATAAATAAATAGTTTAAAATAAAATATTGGCCGAATGAATGATCGACAAATAATAAAGGGACGAATAATGAGATTGAGCATTTCCGGGAACAAAGAAGTTTGGATGGTGAAGAGAGAAAAGAAAAGCACAGAGATAGGGGAGGCAGGACAGAGGCAGAGAAGCAGACGCACTCCGAACATAAAAATACAAAAGAAAAGAAATTTGAACCCCTTTGTCATCATGTACGCCATTGGTACCCCGGCAGTTAATAGCCTGGGGCGGTACGCGGTGCTGGACAGTGGTCGCAACCTCCCTTGCCTCCTGGCTCGCCGTCGGGTGCCTTCTGACCGGGCTGGCCAGGCTGTCCATTGGGGCCGGGAGGACCAGCATCTCCAGGGGGTCCGAGCGGGCCAGGCTTAGAAGAGTAAAAATATTTCAGATCCAATTTAATGCTAATTCTGCCCTGAAATTGATAGTTCCCACCTTGCTCTGTCCAGATGTTCCAGCTTGTCCGGGTTGTCCTGGTGGACCTGGTGGTCCGGCAGGGCCCGGAGGACCAGGCACGCCAGGAATGTCCGATAGTTGTCCTTCCGGACCTGAACACAAAATATAGTCAAAATCAGTATCTAACTTTGGTAAAGGAACCTTTTAGACCCGGCTGTCCCGGCGGGCCATTGGCTCCGGGAGAACCGATTGGACCTGGAGGACCCTGTGAGCAAATTAAAAATTGAAGACGGGACTTCTTTCCAGATATCGAACCTGCGGGCCGGGTGCTCCGGGGATTCCGGGTTGTCCAGGCAGACCAGGCTGTCCGGGTGGCCCTTTAGGGCCCAATCCTCCTGGCGGGCCCGGGTAGGCAGCTGAAAAATTCCTCTTAATTTGGATAAGCGGACCGGTAGCCCACCGGGACAGTCGAAGCACGCCTCTTCATATCCCGTGGAGCTGGGTCCTGCCTGAGTATCCGCGCCCGGCTGGCCTGCTTGTCCAGGCAATCCATCTTTACCGTCCTTTCCGTTCTCGCCAGGCTGTCCCGCCGGTCCGGCGGGGCCCACAGCACAGGAGCAACACTGCGGTTGTGGTTGTTGTTCCTGTTGCTGAGGAGCATTTATCACTGGTGCCGAGGCGGGCCCATAGACTCCGGATGGTGGCGGCGGTGGAGGCGGAGGGGGAGGCGGGAGAGAAGGAGGCGGAGGAGGAGGAGACTGGTTGCCACCGTAGCCGGCTTGGGGTGCTGCTGGAGGCGGTGGTGGTTGTGAGCCGGCAGCGGCGTATCCGGCAATCACGTGTTCGTACCCACCTTGACGAGTGTTGCGCCGCTGCGCGAGGTTGGAGGTGAACACAGCCTCGGACAGACCGCCATGACCGTTGATGACGAATTGACTGCCCAGGGAAGATCGCTTGGGTCGTCGAACAGTTTCGTACTGAACAAAATAAAAAGATGTGAAGGTTGTACTCGGTTGGGGGAGGAGGAAAAACCTTGAAGAACTCGCTGTACAGATTCTGTGTCCTGTGCGCGCAAAAGCCGAGCTCGTCCCGCAGTGATGATTGAATGTACTGGCAGTAGGAGTACACCATGGGGACGCACATCGATGCAGTCAGGGTGGCAACTGCAATGAGTGCACACAAGTACATATACCTCGGTAGATTTTTAAAACTTGTTTAAAAATTTCAAAAAATTTGCGTGGCCATACATGGACACATTGACCGGTCACGATTTCCAATTTTTAACTTTTTAGCCCATTGTCTACCTGTGCACACCATCACTCCCCAGAAGGCCAGCCTTTTGAAGCGTTCCGCCTCGGCCAACATCACCTTCAAGTCTGGCTCCTCTCCGTGCCGTTCCTTCTCCATCGGCTGTTGATGCATACCCCACTGCTGAATTATGCCAAAAAGATTTAACTGAAAAGATGGGCGAGAACAAAATGGATTTGGGGTAGGAATGCAGTTGGAGGAAGTGGTGGGAGGAGATTTTATGTATTGTTGTTCTGTGGGAAGGGGAAGGACAAGCTCATATCCGCAGATCAGGATTTTGTGGTGATCGTAAACACACACCCCAAAAGGGGCGAAAGGGTCAGAAGGGGGCAAAAGGGACTAATGCGGTTTCCCGTCCCTTTTTATACTATTGCCCCGGGGAGGGAACAGACCGCTGATGGATGTGGTCAGTGGGGGTGATAAAGCATCAGATAAAGCACCAGGCGGAGGAAATGTTCAGTTGGTGGGGGGGGAGGGGAGGGGGGCATTGGGGTGGGGAGGTAGTCAAAGAACCTCTCCTCTCTCCCCCAACCTCGCGCACCCCATACTCCCCCAATAATGACCGATTTCTCCTTCTTCTTTTTCAGCCAGTTCGGACAGCAGAGAAAGTGATAGAAAAGATACGCATACATAGGACAGCAGGACGATGGACTGATCTTGCAAAAAACCGGTGGGGTGCCTTCGTTGGCGCTTTTCTCTTTATTTATACTAACCAATGGGAAGGGAAGGGAGAAGCCTTTCTTTGATGTTTGATACCCAAACTTTATTGCCCCTCACCAATCCAACCTCTCCATTTTTGGAGAAAAAATGGACGAATGAAAAGCAAAAAATTGGAAAATAATAAACAATGACGAAAGAAGGTGATTGGATGGGTGATGGGAATAGGGTCAGTTCCGGGTGGGAAGGAAAGAACCGAACCCACACCCCACACCGATCCCGAGACCCCGATGATTGGGTTCCGGGATACCCGGATTCCGAAAGGCTTATTTGATTGTTTTAATGGACAGTGAATTTGCCCAAAGGTTGTCATTTTTGTTGAGATGAAAGAGGGGGTGTTCTAAAGAACACCCACCCACCCCCCTCCATATCCTCCACTAGAACCGCTTTTGGGAGAAAATAGAACTTTCCAAAGTGTTCTTTAAAGGGAAAGGAATACGGTAAATTGCATTTGTACAAACAACACAAACTGAGATTGAAAAGAACAATTAGCCAATTTAGGGAATTCAAACAGTCCGAAAGGTTCATCCCCACCGAAAGTGAGCTCTCCTCCTTCGTTTTGGACTGATTCCGGATGATCTTCCTCCACCCAGTTGGTTGTCCACCTCTACCTATGGTCAGTGAAAAGCTTTCTCCCAAATCCAGTTTCCTCCCCCTCTGCCTCTCTTCCCGTCGAATTAACGTATTCTCACCACCGTTAAAGTGATCGATCATTTAAGGAGTAACTGCTAGGAGGGCACATAAAAACAGCAATTCATCCGGAAGAGCTTAGAGCTCGTTCGCGCATCATCAATCATCGGAGATGCTTCTGCTCCCCACTGAAATACCTTTATTTTTCAAGTGATCCATGCTCTCTCTCTCTCCGATCCATGCTCTCTCTCCGTCTCTCCATTCACCACTCTCTTTTTAATTTTTTGTTAACTTTTTATCTTTGCCTTGCATGGAAAAGTGTTCGGTAGCTAAGTATCCGTAAAATGCAGCAGCCCACTGCTCCATGCAGGGTTGGATAGAGGACAGTCTCCTCTTTCGTATGGCGTAAAAATTTAAATTTTATGGCCAACAATTTCAGTTTTATAGCCTAATAACAATCGCTTCTCTTTAACACACTATTTCTCTTCTTCGCTGTCTCACTTGTCACTCTCTCATTTCTTCCTTCTCTTTTTTTGCCGCTAACGTTGTTTGAAAATTGGCGTTTTGTTGGAGCAATGTTTACAAAAAATGAAAAAAGAGGGTGGTGTGTCGATAGGCGCCGCCGGGAAATTTGTTTGAATAATTAATTTAGCTATTTTTGTTAAGAAAATTTGGCATTTTTCCCAGAAAAATTCCCCCTTTTCATGCCTTCGGCGGGTCCCCGATTCCCCGTCCCCGAAAATTTTGTTCCCCGTTAATCCCCGATTCCCATTCCCCGAAAATTTTGTTCCCCATTCCCCGAACGCTCTCCTCGGGAAATACCTTTTTTCCCAATTTTCATTAATTAATTTTCTTAATGAAATGCGACCAATTTTTTCAAAAAAAAAATTCGGCAACGCCTATCGGCACTGCCGGGCCACATACTTCAACATCCTTAAGTATTTTCATTTAGGTGTCCGAGATAAAGCGAGTGAACAACATTGTTGCTGACCAAGAGATTCATGGCTTGCCGATGGTCAGAATACCGGTTACTCGTTCCTTTCTGTTGCGTAGACAAATGATAAAAGCAGCGGAGGAGAACACACGAGAGGGACTAATAGTTGATCTGATGGGAGAAGAAGGCACCTCCACCGGGGAGAACAAGCAAGCCAGAGAATTCATAAGCCGAAACTCGAGGGATCATCACCAGCTGTTCAGCAACAAGGAATCGGTTTGATCTAATAAGCAGGCTCAAAAGCATAAAAATTTGGAGAAGGAATTCTGGGTTCTAGGTTCAAATCAATCCTTTGAGCTTTGAGAATATGTGTATATGTGTTCAGCAACAAAGTGTAGACAAAAAATGCAATTTTTATTTTTTTTTATTTTTCGTGAATACGCGAAAAAGAACTATTGTAAAGTATTGTTTGAAAACAGGAAATAAAATTCGAAGAAAACAGCTCAACTTTCCTCTGAAAATTTGGCGCATGTGTGGAACACCGGAGGTCTTCGATTTACCTCTTTGTAAACCAGGCAGTTCGGAGGGGGGGAGGGCTATGTACAAAAAAGGTTTAAAAAATTCGCTGCGCCTTCGGCGCGGCTATTTATGGTAAAGAAAAACGTTGATTTTTTTAATTTTCGAAATTTGAATAAAATCATTATTAAAATTTGTACTTGTTGGTATTTCGGGTGGGGGTGAATCCCCCTTCGTTACGGGCCTGTGTAAAATGAGTGGCTGCCGTTGAGGTTGGCCTGGTCCGCATATTCCTGTTCCTGGTCGCTTGGTATTGCTCCAACGGGGCGAAGACAACTGGAAAAACCAAGTTGATAAAAAGCACAGTTTTCAAACATATTCTTTGGGAGCAAATTGTTCGTTTTAGCGGCGCCTTTCGGCGCCGCTAGAATACAATTTTTGTTCGTTTTAATTAAAATTTAAAATTTTTTTTTTGAAAATCAATGTTTTCACAAAAATTTCGCCGCGCCTAATAAGGCGCGGCGAAAAATTTTGTACAGGCTCCCCCCCCCCCCGAAACCCAAGGGCTCGTTACGGGCCTGCCTGTGATTATGGCTGATAAAACATTAATTAATCAATATTTAGGACACTGTGCCGCTTCTGGAGCATCGTCAGCATGGAGATGCACATGGCTCCAATGAAAGCTTACCCGGACGGGCCCGAGACGCGATTGAAGGAATACTGGACGAGACTGACAGGAACATGGCAGTGGCCCGACAGAATTTGCCCTCGCCCTCATTGGAAGGGGGCGCCTTCCATTTTGTGGATGCGGGCGCACCCGACAACTCGTCTAGTCTGTATTTATACTTATACCCCCACCAATGCTGCCAAGTTCAAAAAATGGTTCGCATGTTATTCGAAAAAAAAATTCGAACAAATGTTCGAATCGAAAAAACGATACGTTTCGTCTTCCCCTTCAGTTACTCTAGTGTTTACAAAAAACTGCGAAAATTCAACGGTGAATTCGACCGCTAAACAGCCGGGAACGCGGGCATACCCCTATAATTTTATTAGTTTCAATAAAAATTATAGTTTGTTAGTATAGGAATTTAGGAGTTTTTACTTTTATAAAAAGTGCGGATTAAATTCCAAAGCACTTGTGTTTCAAAATCCACAACAACAGATGTTTGGCTGATTGTGGCCGTTGTGCTGATCATCTTCGTCCTGCTCCCACTGGCACTTACTTTTCTGGAGGAAAAGGGCGAGATGGAGGAACACCACGTGCCCGGGCAGTGAGCAACAACGGCGAAGAAGGCCAAACACCATGTCCATGTTATGTATTTATTAGTGGCAAGTTGGAACGGTAATTGTCTAGTTTAGGCCCTTCAAAATGTATTTTTAATAGAAATAACCCAAAAATGTGTTTGTGGCTCTGATTTTTAATGGCACAAATGTTATAACTAGACAAGTATTACAAAAACATATCGAACAAACAATTAGAGTTAGTCCGGGAGAGTTTTTTTTAATTTTCTCGGTTTTCGGTTGTATTTTTTGTTTTTGACTAAAAACCTGATTTTTTTAAACCAGTAAATGAAAATTTTATTATTTGAATAAATATGGTTATTATATGGAAAGTGGTTTTTGTAACTATAAATTCCAAATTCATCCCGCCTCCGTTTTTACACCATTATACATATTTATTTGTATTTTTTGTAACAATCATCCATACACATACAATATATCTGTTATCGTCACCACATCCACATATATGTCTTAAGTCATAAATGCTCAATTTTATACATTTCAACAGTTTTCCCTGCTTATCGCAATGCATCGGATATAATCGGATCCTTTTTGGGGAATCCCATCTTTGTATGTATATTATCGCCAGGTCTAGTGTATTGAAAGAATGAATTCAAATGCCTAATGGGTTTGCTATTAAAAACTTCGATTTTGGTTGAGTTTTACTTTGGTTTTAATGTTTACTCGGAAAAGCGACTGGAAATGATTCTGTCCAGTCTCTACCATAATTAATAACAATTAGCGCTGTTTGTTTGCATTTTGAATTGGAGCTAAAAAATGTTGGGAAATAAGAAAAACGCCAAATATTCATTATCAAACAATGCGCGCGCACTGCACTTTAACGAAGGGAAAAATTAAAACCTAAAAACAGTCAGTGGAGCAGAGATAAAACTCATGTTAGAGAACACAAAACGTTAGAGTGAGTCCCACATGTATGGCAGACAGTGACAAAAACGAAAGAGTGCATGACAGACTGTGTAGGGAAAAAGACGGACGAAAAAAGACGCCTCAGATCTCGCAGTAATTTCTTATCAAGTATCAACTCGTATTGAATTCGGGTCTCCCCCAACTCGCCAACAAATGTGCCAGAATGGCCATAACTTTTTTCAAAGTTATCATAGAGAACTGAACTTGATGTCTAAAAATCAAGCAGAAAATTATCTACGAATTGGTATAAGAATTACCAATATTGGATAATTTTCAAAAAAGTTATGGCCGGAAAAGCTACTTTTTGGCCAAATTGTTGATTTTCTGGCCATAACTTTTTTGAAAATTATCCAATCTTATTAGTCATTCTTATATAAGTTTGTAGATTAATAAAATGACGTTTTTTGTCCATCCTACATATATTTTTGACTATTTCAACTGATCTGATCAGGTTCAACTGATCACGCATGTGCTTCACGCAGTGTTCCAACTTGACCAGCTTCGTCAGGCCTACTCCCAAATGCAGCACAGCATGGACCAACTCGCACATTTGGGCGGAACCGGCTCCGCCATGACCATTCCCTCCTCCACAGGGACAGGGATGTCCACGGCGATGTCGGCGACCACGCTCGGCAGTGCGGGTAAATACGGAAAAAAACATAAAAAATTAAAGAAAAATAGAAAAAATCTTTTGAAAAACTCAAACCTGATTAGGATGTGCGTATATAACAAACCAAAAAATTAAACCAACTTCGAAAATTTGTGGAAATTGGAATTGGACATGATTCAGGTTAGGGAGTTGAGATAGCAAAAAATCAAACATGATCAGGGTGGGAGAGGGTGTAGACATATCGTCCTTAAAATTGGAACAGTCGAGACAACAAACATCAGGCCCGTAGCTAGCCCCAAATTTCGGAGGGGAGGGGGGAAATCAAAGGGAATTTTTTTGAAAAATTCGATTCTTAGGGGTGTATTTCTCGATTTCTCTCTAAAATTTTTAAAATTTTGGCATTTCGGGGGGGGGTGCAGTGGCGGATCTAGGGGGGGGGTACCAGGGGCACGTACTCCATGGCCAGAAAAAAATAAAAAATTTCCCGCCGAAGGTGGGAAAAGGGAGAATTTTTCTGAGAAAAATGTTAAATTTTCTTAACAAAAGTGTTTAAATTATTCTAAAAATTTCCCGGCGGCGCCTATCGGCACCGCCGGACCCTAATTTATACAAATTTTCACTAAATTTTACCCAAAAACAAAAATTTCTTACTATTTTTGTGTAAAAAGAGCAAATTTCCTGTTGGAACATTGCTATAAAGGTAAAAAATTCGCCGCGCCTTCGGCGCGGCGCAAAATTTTTTTAGGGGGTGGGGTCGGCCAGTATGGGTACCCCCCATGGCAAAATCCTGGATCCGCCCCTGGGGGGGTGGATTCCCCCCTAGCTACGGGCCTAACAGACATGACATTGGTCAAGAAAATAAATAAGAAAATAAATTTGATTTTTTTAAATAAATATTTTCTGATAATTTTACATATTATACCAACCGGCCAAACGATAAATCGCCGATGTTTATCGTGTCCGGTCTCTAATTATACATTAAAACTATTTTAATCTTTGTTAAGGTATGCCCACGACGGGAGATAGTTCCGCCAACACGGTGATTGTGTCGCTGGGACAAAGCAACGGCGGCTTCTCAACGATGACGGTGGCCAGCAGCGGCGACGGCACCGTGTTCAGCAGCGGGTCGGAGCAACAACACACAGCGACAACTGCTTCAACCGCCGCAACATTGCCATCGTCCATAGGTAAGAAAATAAATTTGAATTTTTTTAAAAATATTTTTCTAATTATTTTCTAATAAGTGTGTGAAATGTGAAATATATACATATTCATTATTTTACAAAAACCGAATTTATTTTCTAAAATTTTGATTTTTCGAAAAATCAAGGTCATTATAGGATTTGGTATTTCTTGAACGAACCAAAAAAATTTCGCGATGAATCCTTTTTTGGTTGGAAGCTTTATTAGGGCCTGGCGCCGCCAGAATTCTTTGGAAAATTAAATGCCTTAAGAAATTTACATTTTCGACTAAAATTTCTATTTTTGAAATTTTCCTCCCTTTTCTTTTCTCTTCCTATCTCCCATCCTTCTCAGCCTCTTGTTCCTTCAATTTTCTATATTTTCCCCTTTTGAAGGGAGGCAAAGGTACCCGGATCCCCCCCGGCCGGATTTTGGTCGGGCCGGCTGGCAGGCCGAGCCAAACAAAATAAGGAGGGGAAAAATTGAAAAAAAAATAAAAAGAAGAAAAAAAAAGAAAATGAATCAAGAAAGTTAAAAATTTCTAATTAACCCTAGTAAATTTTAGTCAATAATGTTTAATAATTTAGTCCGGCCATTTTCCAAAAACCGGGTCGGCAAAAATCCGGCCCGGTTTAATCTCTGATCCCCTCCCTAAACCCTAAATACGTCCCAGGATATTTGGATGGTAGGGGGAATGGGGTTGTACGTTGTACATTCTTACATATGTCGCTTAAAACCCGTTGATTGCCTTCGACAAAATAATCTTAAAATAGGAATTTTTCGAAACGAATGATTTTAAATGTATTTTGAATCTCTAACAGTGAAAAACTGACGCGAACAGAAAAATAAAATATAAAGAAACATAAGGAAACAATCGCTTCAAAAATATTCTAATGGTTTTTTATATTTTTGCATTATTTTTGCGCTGGTTTTATTTGCACAATTTTTTTAGTTACTTCGACTGCTTCGTCACCAGCACTGGACTTTGAAGCATGCAAATCCAAATGGAGAATTATTTTTCTCTCTTATTCCAAGAGCAGGAATTTATTGCGATCCAGCAGATCTTGGTGGGCGTGTGGATCCGTTCTTAGCAGCACCGGAAATGGAGCAAGTTGCGGTGATGACAATGGAAGAATTGCCAGAGATGGAATCCCAACAACAACGGCAACTAATTGTTGAGCAACAACAACAGCTACATGCCATGCATCACCCAGGGAGACAACAGCAATTACAACAACAACAACAACAACAACAATCCTCTTTGGAATTCAAAGTCAGTTAATTTCCCATGTACTTTTACGCTCTTCCCTAAGTTTTAATTTTTTGCTGAAACATTTCTATTCAGATTGAAACAGAATGTACACAACAACAACAACAGCATTTACAGCAAATGAGAAACCTGAATTCACAACAACAACAACAACAGGTTAAGTATGGCCAACAACACCCCCAGCAAATAATTGCCGTCCATCAACATCAAATGCAACAAAGTGAGCATTATAATGTTGTTAGCAGTAAGAATTTTTCGGAGGGGCCGGCCATAGGCCAGTCAGAATTTTTTCACCTTTAGCAGTAAGAATTTTTTCGGAGGGACCGGCCATAGGCCAGTCGGAATTTTTTCACCTTTTCAAAAACATTTTAGCAACCTTTTTTATTCTCACCGAAAATTTGATTTTTCGGAGTGTATTTTTAGTCTTTCAGAAAAAAGTGGTTTAATTAAGGGATATTTCTGGCTTCGTGTTTCGTCGACATTTTTGGGATTTTTGCGAATTTTGATTTTTTTTTGCGAATATTGAAAACAAGGGGGAACATATTAAAATGTTTAATTTTGGCATTTTTAAATGGGATCGTCCCTTTGGCTCCTCCTGCTGTTTTCGGAGATAAATAAAAGAATATTTTATTCAAATTTAGATGTGATGTCACAAAGCAACACACATCCACAACAATATCAACAAATGGTCCAGCAACAGCAAATGATGATTGCGCCAGACAGAATGATGCCAGAGGGCGCTGCTTCTGGGATAGTTCCGACCAGCAGCACTTCCACTGTTATTAATCAATTTGCCCCGGTACAACAGCAACAAATGGTCAGCATGTTACAGCAACAAGCAACAGCTGCAGCCAGAAGTGGGTCGAACACTCCGGCAACAGCAACAGACTCACCAAAGACCACCGCAGTTGGAGGACGAGGAGGAAGGCGAAAAAGCGCTGCCGGTGCGAACCAAGCCACAACACCGGGAGGGGCCGTCGCTGCCAGCGGCACTGGCAGGTAGATTCTATTTTTTGGAAATTCTATTTTTTGAAATTTTTATTGTCATAAATATATACATTAGTTGCAGAGGTCAAAAGCGGAAGAAACAACAAGCACCACAAGTACAGCAACCTAACATGGGCGGGGCGGAGGTGTTTCGGGCACAGGCATTGGGTCCATCTCAACTGGGAGCTCAGACGTCAATGGGCCAAACGTCAATGATCATGCAACAACAACAACAGCAACAAATGTCTGCACAAATCCAACAACAGCAGCAATGGCAACAAATGCAGAGACAGCAACAGCAACAAGGGCAACAAACAATTATAGGGTAAGGGGAAGCCCGTAGCTAGGGGGGAATGGGGGAACCCCCCCCCCGAAATGTCAAAAATTAAAAATTTTAATAGGGTCCCCCTTTGTTTTCTAAATTCGCAAAAAATTTCGCCGAGGAGCCTGTCGGTGCCGCGAAACTGTCATTTTTCAATAGAATCTCCATTTAATAAACCCAAAATCCGTTAAAAAAATTCGCGAGCAAAACTGAAAATTTAGCTCTTAAACTAAACCTACACCCCTAAAAACCGAATTTTTCCGTGCAATATTAAAAATACACCACTAAGAATCGACTTTTCGGCTTGAATAAAAAAAGAACTTCACACATTTTGATTCCCCTCCCCGAACCCCGAGGCTAGCTACGGGCCTAGGTATAAATCAAACTAAAGACTAGAAGATATTACCAAAAATTTAAAGACATGAATCTTAAACAGTTTCTACCAACGCTACCTTCCCGTTTCTATTATAATATGCTAGTTCGCTTAACAATTAACTTGTCAAATTTTCCTCAAATTCTAGTGAAGTAGTTATCATGAATGGGTTTTTCTGTAAAATAAATTTGCAGAAGTGCGATTGCGTCGTATCCAATGCAACAGCAACAACAACCAATTTCTAGTCAGGCTCCATCCAGCAGCAACACTCATTTTCAACCCCAGCAAATACAACAATCGCAACAACAACAACAACCACCACTTTCGACGCAATTTCGACCACAATTTCAGCAACAAAACATTCGGCCCAATCAGCAACAATTTTCGGTACTAGCCTATTAACGGTGGGGGCAGTCTATTATAGGGGGGGGCAAAAATTTGATTTTTTTTCTTGCTCCAA
>JAQIYK010000629.1:0-12989 GCA_034700465.1 Rotylenchus robustus | reverse complement strand
ATATAAAGCGAACTTTTAGGCCATCTGCACCAGAATCAGATAGCATTTGCCGAAAGGAATGATGTTTGTCTGCTCACAAAACAAGACAATCGTGCTCTCAACCTGTGGCGTCTTCAAACCGATGAACAAAACGAACGGGGCAATTCATTTGGTGGTGCCAGAAGAAAAGAGCGAACGATGCCCTTCTCAATCGTTTCCATATTACATGAATTTCATGTGTGTGCAGAAGAGAAATCAGAGGGAGGATCCCTTTTGGAAGTGCTTAACAAAGATGGTCTTTTTGACGTGTCTCATCTCACAAACCCTTTGCTTCCTCAATATCATCCAGTTCAATTGGTTGGTATGCTGAATGCAGGACGTATTCAACGAGTCAGAGCAATATTGCTGAACATCTTGAGGGCACTTTGTAAACGGCAACAGGTGGTTAATAAGGGCTATAGGACAAAGCACCTGGTGACTTTTAAAAATGAGTCCCAAATATTGTGTTTTTAAAAGTTAAGCCTGTAAAGATACATCCGCTTAGGACAGGATTCCTATTTTTTATAATCGGTTAATATTCCAGAACTCAACACCTTGGTTTAAATCTTCAGTCGGAAAGCGCAAAGCAGTTAACCGGCAAAAGTCGAGAATTGGTGATTACAATCTGGGCACATCGGAAGAATCACAACAAGTACAGCAGCGGAGGAATAGTATTTCTGCTAGAGCATCATTTGAAGCGGATGGATTCGACTACGATGATTTGGACGCAATTAACCCACTGCCGCTGTATTCTCTTATGGCAGCCGATCACGCTTCGGAAAATACGATCAACGCGAATAAAGCGCAAATTGCCCGAGCTAACACTATAGAAGAAACCGACCCAAAACAAGTTACATTGAAAGGAACAATTGTTACAATAAATTAAAAAAGGATTTTTCATAAATTTGAGAAAATATAACTAGCAAATTGAGCATTTATACATATGTTCAAATAAATGCTAATTTTAAAAATTCTTAGAGCGGTGGCGGCACCTACGACACATTATTTTCTCCACAATATGTTGAAGAAGACCTAAATCTGGACACAGTAGATGTCGATAGCTTTTCACTCAGCAGTAGAAAGCAATCACTTAGCCGATCACGGAAAATTTCGTCGGGGAGCATGGAGATTGGAGCTTTCGCTTCTTCAAATCCGAATGCACCTCCGCCAACCAAGCTGACAGCAAAACATTCGCGGCTTTTGACTGAAATGCTAACTCACATCCATTTACCAGGTATGTCCAAATCTCAATTTGGCATATTTTACAACAAAAAAACCAGCTTTTCTTATACATAAGCATTTTTCAGGGCTTTCCAGCGTGGATCAAATGCATTTGTTGGCTATTGCTGACACCATCAGTCATTTTTCCACCAATGCAATGATGGACCGACTGGCACAAGCAAACGCGGACTTTCAACCGCTTGTCGATCGTACTGCTCTTGGTAGCACACCCATGGCATCTGGTTACGCTGCTTCTGGCGCGGGCATGGAAACAGTTGACGAGTGTGGCTTACGCTTTTTGATGGCGAAAAAGCAGCATGAATACCTACTTCGTTGTTTACCTATAAAACAACGAATGGCGCTGAAAACAAAGTAATAAATTTAAAAAAAATAACATAAAAAATCACTTTTAAGGGGAATTTCTACCGCGTACATAATTTGGGCATTTCACTCGGACACTGAAATTGAGTTGCTTAACTCCATTCCGTGTTGTCAACGGCAACAAGAAAATTGGGAAGAATTGCGCTCCTACGGCGTCGCTTGGTGGCTTCGAAACAATGCAACGCTGCGAATTTGTATTGAAAGAGTTGCGAAAAATGCCTTTCAAAAGGAACAAGATCCAATGGATGCGGCACTCTTTTATTTGGCGATGAAAAAGAAGAATGTGCTTACTCAACTTTTCAAAGTATTTATTTCGTAGGATTGCTAAGAATTTTGTATTAATATCAGCGTATTTTATTTGTACTGTTTTATTTCCACGATTTTTTTTATTGGAAATCATAACTATTGTTGAAATACTTAAAAATTATTCAAATTTATAAGTTGAAAATCAGCACAATTCTGACAGTAAGAAACCCAACCCATTACTCTTTAACAAAATAATATAATTTTGTTTTAAGACCGCTAATGATAATCGCATGTATGAATTCTTTCGAGAAGATTTTACAACGGAGAAATGGAAGAAAGGTGCATTAAAGAATGCCTTTGTCCTTATGAGCAAACAACGCTTTCAACAAGCAGCTGCTTTCTTTCTGCTCGGTGGATCATTGAAGGATGCAATACAGGTAGTTTTTTGTTATCATTTTAGTTCGTCAGTTGAAAAATTAGATACATTCTCGTTTTCCTCCCTTGTACCCAGAACCCCTCCCTCCTAGAGAGTCCAGGGACCCCGAGAAAAAATCAAATGGGTGTCGAATCAGGGACCAAAATCTTGCCTGGATAAAATACAATTAAATGCTAGTAGGTTTCGGCGCCGCGAAATTATGAAAATTGAGCTCTCAAACCAAAAATACACTCCTCTAAAATTGGTTTTTCGGTGCAATAATAAAAATCCACCCCTAAAAATCGACTTTTTTGCGTGAATTTAAAAAAGGTCGCCAAAAATTGAAACACCCAAAAATAACATTTAATTTTTTTGTACAGCCCCCCTGAAATCCAATTCGGTCCCGGGACGAGGGGTCCACTGGGAAAACTACAATAACATTTATTTAATTATTGTTCTTAAGATTATTCTAAATCGAATCGGTGATCTTCAATTGGCAATGGTTGTTCTTCGGTTTTATGAGACAGATCCAGAGAGACAGCTCGAACTGCTGACAGAATTGCTATGCAAAGAAGTGTTAGGTTGCGAATATGAAAATCTTCATGCAATTAAGAATGAGAATGGTGGTAGATTTACGAATGCTAGCAGGTAAACAATTTGGCGTTTCTTAACAAATTAACATTTAATTCCATTTGTAAGTTAACAATTCTGGGTTATAAATATTTGATATTTTTAAGCATTTATGTTTGAGGACCTTTTTCATTCTTACATTAGTCTTTTTGATAAGGAACTAGGGTTGTGCCCCGGCACCGTCCTCCCCCCTCCACCGAAAAAAACGGGGACGGGGCGGGGAATGGGTGGAGGGGAGGCGGGGAACCCGGGGAATAGCAGTTTGGATTTTTTCAAATTTTTGGCCGAGTTTTTAATTTTTGAAGCAAATTTTGACCATTTTTGACTTGAAAAATTATCGATTTTGGTTGTTGTCAACTAATAAAAGGTTTTTAAGTGTTCCTTTTTAAATAATGGCGCTTAAATTTTCGATTTTTTCTAAATTTTTTGACTTTTGGCAATTTTTAGAATTCCCCGGGGTTCCCTGGGGAATTCCCCTCATAGGTGCGATGGGGGGGGGGGGGAGAAGACTCCCCCGATACGTCTTATTAAAAAAATTTTGGAAAGTGACCGCCGAAAAAAACGAGTCGTTTAGGTGGCCAAAGGCCGAAAAATGACCAATTTTCTTTCCGAAATGTGATCAAAATTTCCTAAAATTTTTTCGGCGACGCCTATCGGCACCACCGAACCCCCACCCTGCTGGTCTAAAGAAGATAAATCGGCGCGGCGAAAAATTTTCGAGGAAAAATGACTCGTATCGCGGACCCCCCTCCCCCCCCTACCCTATCCCCCCCTACCCGCTCCTACCCGGATCCTATCCCCCCCCCCTACCCGCGACCCCGCGTCCCCCCCCGCACCAAAAAAAACAGGGACGGGGGTGGGGAACGGATGGCGGGGAATCGAATTCGCCGTTCCCGTCCCAGCGGCCCTTCTGACTCACCATTCCCCCCCGTCCCCGAAAACGGGGACCGGGGCACAACCCTAGAAGGAACATATACATTTTATGTAATTTCGTTTTTAGAGATCCTTTTGAGCGATCAATGGCGCTTTGGATAATGAACGAATACGCACTGTCTGCATCAACATTGCTTGAAGAGTCAACAGAACCTTTGGACGATGAACGGAGAGGGAATATTGTAAAGGTAAGTTTGGGAAATTTACAGCGAATACTTTTTGGATTATTTTGATTTTTTTCAAGGAAACAGTTACACATGAGGTCG
This sequence comes from Rotylenchus robustus, assembly GCA_034700465.1. Classification (NCBI taxonomy): domain Eukaryota; kingdom Metazoa; phylum Nematoda; class Chromadorea; order Rhabditida; family Hoplolaimidae; genus Rotylenchus; species Rotylenchus robustus. The sequence continues at coordinate 8,879 of JAQIYK010000629.1, read as the reverse complement.
CTTTGCCAGATATATTCAATTTTTACTCTTTCCTTCGCCGTCATCCACTCGTTGTGAGTCCGCTAAAATATTTTTTGACAAAATATCGTGTGTTTTTGCAGATTCGCCAAAAATTGGCCAATGCCGGCATCTCAACATACAGTACGGAACAATTTTTATCGTGGACTCGTCGAATTGGGGCCAAAGTCAGTGCCAATGAGAGACGCCTTTATTTTCGAACCGCGAGTGCTCATTTATCTGCTGGATGTCCAATTTTGGCATTAGACGTTCTTTCACGATTGCCGGCACAAATTGGCGAGGAAAGTGAAGGACTGACTGCCGAAATTTCGACCAAAAATAAAACAACCAAAAAGGAAGAACAGGAAGAAGAAGTACAGATAGAAATATCCTTAATAATGTTTTAATCAAACTTAAGGTTGACTGGTCGGCACCTTTGGACAAAGTCAGAAAGGAGGAAGAAAAGTTGGAACTGAATTGGAGCGATGAAGAAGGAGAAGAAGAAGACAGGAAGAGTGTATCGGAAAAGGAAACAAAAAGTCCAATCCAAAAAAATACCCCGCCTAGCGAAGTGAAAAGCTCGGAACTTGTAGATGCTGACCCGGACAAAAAAGGTCCGGTTGATGTTGCTGCACAAAATTTAAAGTCGCTGGCAACACTTTGCATTATGACGGATGAATTGAACACTCTTGTAGTCAGAGGCGGATATGAAGTGTCCGGAGGGCAATTGCGCCTGGAATTGTTTAGTTGGCTGGAGAGGGAATGCGAAGTTTTGCACAAAATTTGTGATATTCACGGTATTTTCTCAAAACCAATTTATATTAAAAATTTTGCTTTTTGCAGGCGAAGACCTTTCATCGAACGATTTTGGCGCTGCAGAGGCATTTCTTATTGCCGAGGAAGAATTGCCCTCAACTACCTCCGATTCACTTGGTTCATCGGAGGACAAACACGTTGAACTTCCGCCCCTCCATGAAGCACTTCGTCAAGACAGGAATGTTTTGCGCGAGAGGGTGAGGTTGGCATTGCGCCGACGGAACTGGTTGAAGAAGCATCGCCGCTTGCTTTGCACCCTTGCTTCGTATTGCGCACTGCACAGTGAGGAGAACAACCGATTGATCGCGGTACAAATGGAACTGTTGCTTCTTCTGCTGGAGATTCAGCAAAACGACTCTACCGAGATGCGACACCCCAACACAGGTAAATTTAAAGTTTTTTATTCATTACAAAATCTATTCGGATTAAATGCTTGTCATCGTAGCTAAAGTGGGAATTTTTTGGGGTTTTTGGACAACTGAGACACATTGGGATTGATTGCATCTAAAGAATTTTTGGCTAAATATTACACTGTCAATCCAGATTTGCTATTGCTATCCCCTATAATCTTTCTAATCCATAATCTTCCGGATCTTCAGAATCGCTTCCCGGCCTCCATTCCTTTCCATTGCTGGTCTCTTCGATCTCATCGAATGATGTTGCATCCTGCTTAATCTCTCCTTTGCGTTTCATGACTGACCAATGTGCAGATCTAATCCACACAATCAACGAATTCACTCGGCCACCTCAGATTAATTCTGACCAATCGAAAGTTTGTATGAACTTTTATTTATATTAGCTTTATCAATATGTTACAGTTGCAAAACTTGTTCAACATGTGCCAAGTTCTTTCATTGTGTGTTTACCAATCATTATCGGATGTAGAAAATTTGGTCAAAGTTTCTTCTTCAAAGCTAACCGGGTTGGATTAAATTGTTTCCCCATGATTGATTATTCGTATATTTTATATCTTTTAGCCCACTAACCCAGCCACTTAGACGCAATTCAAATGCGGCCAATAAGACAACAATGGACGAAGAAGCAACACCACTGGTTATAAGTTCCCCGTCCCAATGGCCCGGTGTAAGCAACCTGGTCGCTTTGCTGACCCGTGAGAGGATACGGTCAGAGGAGGCATCGCCCAATTTGCGCTTGCTACTCGTCGAATTCTTCGTCTCCATCGCCATGAGTCTGTTCTGTCACGCCTTTGCACTCTACGACTCCCAATGGCTTTACCGAATGTGTGCACATACAACAGAAGCTAGGATGTTTGCAGAAATATTCGGAGGTGGAGGAGAACGCCGTCTGCGAAGTTCAGTTCCGGCACGTCCTCCACGTAACAATTTTTGATATTTTATCGTTTAGGTTATAATTAGTTCGGATTTTGCTAATTTTAAAATTTAACTTTGGACAAGCGCCAAGTTTTAGATAAGCTCATATCAAAATTTAGCACCCATGCGAACATTAAATACAGTTGAACAACAACAAACTCCACAACCAATTGATCAGAGTGATTCAACGGCAGCGATACGCGCTAAATTGCACGCAAAGGTAATCGAATAGTTGCTATTAAAAATTAAATTTTCATCAATTTTTTTAGGTTTTTCGTGTGGAGTCAGCTGCTTCAAAATCTGGTGCCAAATCAACAGGCAGCAGGCAGCAGCACCATTCGGAACAAGTCATTCAGTGCTGGGTGCCTCCCAAAAAACACATTGTTCAATATTTTGCGGAAAAGGTTATACAATTGTTGGTTACATTACATGATTAGAAATTATTTGTATAAACAAACTTATATATTTGAATCCACAGATCTTCCCAGACGATTTGTCAATTAACATTGATGAGAGAATAGCAGCGGCACTGGGTGATTATGATTCCGACGATGAGACTCCGCGCGAAGCTGAAGTTGAAGAGGACGCAACCGATTTTGGGGATGAATTTGAAATGCAAAAAGAGGAACTGCAAGTGCAACCACACGACGCACCAAACGGATACGCGTGGACATTGATGCGGTTGGCAATTGTGCAACACATCCAATACAAACTGAGGCACTTCATCGAGATGGTCGGCTTTGACCTACAAGGTTAGCAAATTTGAATTAGTTACCACCAACAAAAAATGGACAGACTTTCTTTTAGAAATTGCACATATTTCACCAAAGCTGAACATAACGCTGAAAAGAGTGAACACTTGGGGAGCACAGTTGGAGGATGAGCTCGAGGGATGGACGGATGGTTGTCCTCCCGAGTTCCTTCCAAATATGTCTATTCAGGTTCATAATTCCAATTTCTCTGTACATTACATAATGTCTCGCTTTGCTTGATAGGAACCAAATGAACTTATGCACTCAACGGTTGGTTCCACTCAATCCATTTCTTGGGCTTTGCCTCTCCTCCATAAATATCGCGTCTTACTCGAACGTTAGTTCACATTAGAAAAATATTTTTTAAATGTTAAATTTTACAATTAAAATAATTTTTAGGAAACAACACACCATTTGAATATGAAGGCCGCGGTGTTAGGGCCGTGCGAAGGCTTTGGAGTTATTTGGTTGGCCAAGAACATCTAGCGCCAATATTTGTTAGATACATTTTTGGGAAAACAAAAGTAAGATTATCATTATTGGTAAAACAAATGCAATTGTGTTGTTGGCAATTGTGTAGAAAACAAAGTATTAAACAAGAAAAATTTCAAGGAAAAGATTGGCTCTTCAATTTCAAAAAGTAACGACGCAAATAACATTTTGAATGTCATCAGACTCATCCATCGTGAGCATGATCCAATCGTTGCCTTTGCTGTAAATTCGGTAAAGTTAGAACTTATTTATAATTATTCTTTACGTTATGACTTTGTCAGACAAGGCCCGGTTATATAGCAATTTCCACTGGACGCGAATTACAAGTACTATTTACACAAAAATATTCAAAAATCAGCATTTTCATCGATCTTTTTACACTTCAGGAACTGAGCATCGAAAGGGTGTTGGATGAGCGTGAACGAATCATGTCACGCCTTTCGTACTTCCCCTCGTCCAGCTCCTTCCTTCTCAGTCAAAATCGTGCCGAGTTGGACATTTCATTACAGCGCGTCCAGCGAGATCCCTTGCGCGACAACGACGACTACCAGTTGATGATGCCCGGCAGTGACAGCACCCAGCACGGCAAAATGCTTCCAGCACAAACTTCGTCAAATGTATGTTTGTTTATTTAAAGAAATCAAACTACTTTTAAATACTCGTTAAGAAATAAGAATCGAGAAATAATTTTTTATAGACTTTAAACACATTCATCGTCGATAGAAGCAGACTTTGTCTCCAAAAGGTACAAATGTCGTTGTGTTGTTGTTGTCTTTGAATTTTATTGGATTTTTTCATTTGTCGGCGTATTTATTTGACTATATCTGAATAAAAATAAAAACAGACGCTGGGATGGACAGCGAAATGGAAAGGATTTTCCATTTTTAAACAATAATCAATCTTTAATTTTTGTTTAAATTTTTTAAACAATAATCAATTTTTAATTTTTGTTCAAATTTCGCGAATAATTTTTTGGCTAAATTTCACGACGAATAATCCCGTGATTGTGTTGTCCTTTTTACCTTGTACCTACGTAAAAATATTATCGTTGTCCATAATAATTTAAATTTAAAGATATATTAATTTAAGTTGCGAAAGCGGCCAATTTCTGGTATACGCCGTCTAGAATCTCATGCGAATCTACCTTATTGTGAGAGATTTTTTGCGTTTTTCACAACTTCTCCGTTTTTAAGATGTAAGTGGCTCATCGGACGGGTCAATTTTCTTGTGGGAATGGGGCGTTGAACAACCTGTGTTCGTGGCCCGCGTGGCAGGCCAACATGCCAAGGTGGCTAAGTTGGCATTTGCGCAAAATGGAGCTCGCTTCGCAGCGGTGGATGGCGATGGATTGCTTTGTCTCTGGCAAGCCCAACCCGGCGTACCGGCAAAGCGACCGTATTTTGTCCGTTGCGATAAATAACATAAAAATGAAATCAAAAAATATAATATTTAGTCCCAAAGATGTCACAACAAATTTTCATCTGACGTCAAATTCCTTGGACAAACAAGCACTCTTTTGGTCACCGCCGGCCACAGTACAAGTGATCAAAGTGGGAAATTAAAGTTTCGCTATAGTTATCGTAACTTATTTCAGATATCGTTCTTTGGGACACGTTGATGCCCCAATCGAAGTCCATTGTCCATTCATTTTCGGGACATCCAGATGGAGCTTTCTGTGTGGTGTATCAACCGAACACTCAAGTACTTATCGCATCAGCTAATTTAATTAATTAATTTACAAATTTACAGTCACTCATTTCGGGCGGTAAACACGGTGAACTGTGCATTTGGGATGTGCGCCAACGACAATTGCGAACAGCACTTCGGGCATTCGAAAGTGCAAGTTCGTCGGTGCGGTGCATTTGCTTGGACCCCAGTGGGGATATTATTGCTGCTGGATCGAATGAAGGAGATGTTAAGGTAATTTCCAAAAACATTTTATATCAATTAATTAATAAGACAAATAAATAAATTTGAAGATCTGGTCCTCCGCCACCACAGTGCCACAGTTACTCTATTCACTTCCCACTGAACATGCTGCCCGGAGTGGATTTAGCCTGAGACAAGTGGCTTCAATAAGCCTTCAGGGCGTCCAACAAATTGACATTGATTCGCACATGCACATGTACTCTTGCGGAGCGGACAATAGTTTGAAAGTAAATTTGCTGAATATTTTATGTATCTTAAATGCATATGACATACAATTTGCAGTTGCGAATAATACCCAGTTTTTCAACTTTGACACAGTGAACGAAGTGAGAAGAAACAATGCCAAATTATTAGAATTAATTGTAGGTATTTTATACTTATTTTGTCATAATTTGATATTTGATTTTTTAGATATTTTTATTCATAAATTTTAAAGTGTACATTCCAAATGATATTATTTATCATTTCGCTTCGATAAATATCTCATAATGTCATGCGTTTTTTCCCAATTCTAAATTTAAAGGTATTCGATAAGAACTTTCCTGTATGAAAAAATACTTAAAAAACCATGTTTGAAATCTTTGATAACATTAAGCCGAGAAAGAATGAAATTTTTTCGTGATTTTATGAATTTTTATGATGCATTTTTTGAGTTTTTAATACGAAAATATTTATTTTCCACTTTTGCTGATGGCCTGGTGGGCATACGTGTCCAAGGGGGTGTTACCCACCGGCCTCGCGATCGGCGTTTGACCCCCCCCCCTGTTGCAGACCTTTTTGGGTGCGATCGTCTAAAAAAACCGAAAAATTTGCTTAAAATGAATAATAATCGATTTTTTACTGTTATTTTATTGTGCGATCGACTTTTCCGGCAATCTCCAAGGTTAAAAAAATGATCGCAACAAAATTTTGAAGAAAATATTGTAAAAAATTGTCCCAAAATTAATTTCTCCAACTTTTTAAACCTCTTGCGAATGACTTTTTTGTTTATAATTGTCGAAAAAGTCGATCGCATGAATTTTTCCCTCGTTTCCTTCAATTCTTCATCATTTTTTTCAAATTTTCCTAAATCGATTCGATCGACCTACCGCTACCGCCACAGTGGGGGACCCCTTGCGATCGGCGATCGAGGTGGGGGAGGGGGTTGACCCCCCCGGACACCTATGTGATAATGTGATGGGGTGTATGACATTTGAAAAGGGAATGGTATTCGACGAGCCTACCGTGCTCGTGCTGCCGATGTACGTAAGTAATCTTCGTTTTTGCGTTACTTATACCATCCCCTCCCTCACCCACCGAACTGCCCACGCTAATCCGCCTACCACTTTTCCAGAGAGTGTCTGAACAAAGCCATTTACTTGCTAACCGGGCAAAGGCAAACAAATGGTGAAGCGGAGGAGGACGGGCAAGAGTATCAACCCACTCACCGACCACCCTTCTTCACTCTTCCTTCCTCTCTCAGCTCAACTCACATCTCCAGACAGGTTTGCTTCGCACTTACAATGATTTTTTTGTTTGAAAAATTCGAACACTACAAAAAAACAACAGGTACCTTTGGGTTTCGGGATTGGGTGCCTTAACAGATGCCCATCGGCATTCAGATAAACAAAACAATTAGGTATGTCATCGTCATAGACTACCAGTTTAAAGATTAGAACGTTTCAAATTGACAAATCGCCCCCCCAGCCCCCTACTGGGGTTTAAAAGTTGAATTGGCATATTTTTTGTCCCATTTAGACACAATGTCCCAAGGCACCACAACACTGTCCCAGAAGATACCTCTGACTGCCGGTTCCAACTCGACGGCGCCGCGCGTCTCCTATTTGTCGTCATCCGTCCCGGTGCCGTTGCATCGCTCAGCGAGTTACTCGTGAGTACATACAATCATTGATTGGTAGAATTAAATAATCACACTTATCACCATGTATAAACTACAATCAGAGGCGTAACGAGAGGGGCGGGGGCAGCCTCCGGGCCCCCCTCGAAGAAAAGTTAAAAAAAATTTAAAGAGGGAACCTTTTTGTTAGCGAAAATACGCAAAAATTTCCGCGGCGCCTATCAGCGCCGCAGATTTCTAATTTTAGAGGTTTTTTAACCAAATTCTGGCCAAAATTTAGCAAATTTTTCGTTACAAATCAATTTTTTAATTCAAAATATCGATATAGCGTAAAAAATTCGCCGCATTTGATAAGGCACGGGCAAATTTTTGTACAGGGCCCCTCTCAAAACCCATGTGCTCGTTACGCCCCTGACTACAATTACTTTTTATTCATGTTAATCCTGAATAATTGGCCTTAAGCAATCCAAATCCAACCCAATACCCAACCAAATCATATCCGAATTATTACATGTATAGCAAAAACATTTTTAGCCCTTCATTACTCATTGATGCCAACAAGTTACTGAATGACAGACCTCAACTGATAGATTGTAATAACATATAAAAGAAAGTGTTTGTACTTTTTTTTGTCGTTTAGGTCCCCGTTGCAAGGTGATCTTCCCATCCAAAAATTACACAATTTTCCTAACCTGTAACTCACTCATCTTTTCAGCAGCACGCATATACCGAACTAAAGTTCGTTTCCGGTCTCTTCACTTGGGTATGCTATTTGTATATTTGGACTTTGGTTAAAAAAGTGAATTTTATGAAAAGAAAAAAATTCAAATTTCATATCCGAGACTTTATAACAACGACTCTGATCACTTTGGAGTTCTGGACTGGGTTGTATCGTGGTTTATGCCAGATTTGTTTAGTATTGGAATGAGGGACCTTCTTAATGAATTTTCCAAAATGTGATATGATACCCAATGTTTTTTAAGGTTTCCTTCCTGGTCATACTCGTAGCGGGCATCTTCATATTGCCACTTTTCTTCCTATGGGTGCCCTTCTTCGTTGAGACCTTCAAAGATGTCGAACATCGCTGTCCGAATTGCAAGGCACACATTGGAACATTTCGTCGGTTGGGCAAATGAGCATAAATAGCACTTACACTTTTTATTGTTATATCTGTATGCAACATCGATTTAAATTGAGCTCGCCGAATGCATAAAATTTTACAAAAAAGAAGATTTGCAATTATATATAAACCAACAATTTGGAAATTATAATCCCAAAATATGTATATTTTACCTTTTCTAAATTTAGAATTACTGTATATCTATTATATATGATACACGATATATATGATATTGTACACGTATATTTTTGTCCTCACTTTATCACGTAGCTAATGTAAAGATTGGATATGATGGATGGAGCAATCAGAGCAGGTTTAATAAATAATTTCATTTGGGTTATTTGAAGTCTGTCGTCACCACATTTTTGTTTGGGTTACTTAAAATTGTTGCGTTTTTGGCGATGTGTTTAAAATAAAGAGGTTCGAAAAAGAAGCAAGCAAATAAAATCACATAGCACGAGGGCGGTGGGCCATTTCGTCAACTGGCCACTTCGTCACTCAGCCAAAAGCGGCCACTTCGTCACTCAGCCAAAAGTGGCCACTTCGTCACTCAGCCAAAAGCGGCCACTTCGTCACTCAGCCAAAAGTGGCGAGTTCGTCACTGG
>JAQIYK010000628.1:0-12995 GCA_034700465.1 Rotylenchus robustus | reverse complement strand
TCGAAAAGGTCAATAAAAGAAAGGTTGAAATCTTAAAATTGATAATTCGAAAAGATAAATTAGAAAAATACTCCATAAATTAAAAAGGCCAAAAAACTTTGGAAATTTATTTTGCTTTTTGTAAAATTTATTTAAATTTAAATAAAATGCATTAGAAACTTTAATGATTATTATTTTTTTAATTATTTAAAGGGAATTTTCGCAATTTTTTGAGCTCAAACGATGGGATTATGAAACAAATTTGGCCTACCAATTGCGTATTTTGCACATAAAAAACGATGAAAAAAGCAAAGAAAAAATTCGAAAAATTAAAAATTTGATGGAGGAATTAGTCGAGCGAATAATTGTGGAGAAAATGGAGTTCAGACAACCCATTACAATGGCAGTTGGCAAGTTTATTTGGGGGAAATTAAATTTAAAAAATGAAAATTATTAAATTTAAAATTGCAAAATGTAAAAAATAATGGCAAAATAAATAATATAAAAATTAAAATGCCAACTAATAATATATCATTTGACTAACATGACTAACAATCAAATTTATATTCACAAATAAAAAAAAACAAATTACAAAAAATAAATAAATTAAAAATACATATAATTGGTTAACAAACAAAATTAATAAATTGCCGAAAAAACAAAATTATTCCATTCGGTGTTAGAAATTGTTGAGGACAGAAGACTTGGGACAGAATACGCGGATTTGTTGTCCAAAGATGTGGCGACTGCGACCAAAGCCGAACTCAAACTGTCGCAGCGAATGTTTTTTGGCCGAATTTGGCATATTTTTGGGAAAGTGCACAAAATTGGCCGACAAATGGCGAAATATCAGAAAAGGGACAGAGAAAGTTGCGAGAAAATAGTGGCCCAATTTGAGAGACTTTGGAACGACAAAGCCATTGGGGTGATCAGAAACATTGGGCGCGAGAAAGGCGCAACACAACTTTACCTTTTCTGGCACAAATTGGCCACTTTGTACAACAAAATGCCAATTTTGAAGCGAAAAGGCGAAAAGATACAAATTGTGTACAACAAAATTGCGGACGTGCCAACAGAGTTGCAGGTAAAAAGTAAAAACCGAAACCCGAAAATTCTGGCCCTTTTGGGTTCCGGAAAACGAAGTTGGAAGGGGGAAACCGAATTTGGTTTTGGTCAAACATCGAATTTTGTTTCATTGTACACCTAAGAATTGCAAAAATAAAAACGAATAAAAATAAAACAGAAACTGGGAAAATGTTGTCACTTTTCGGAATGGAAAATGTAAATAGGCAGATTTTTAATTTTCCTGGCATCGCCTATCGGGTCGCCTATTTTTCGCCTATTTTTATGTTATCCTCAACTATGCCATTCTCCAAAATGAGTTTTTTGTTTGTTTGTTGTCTTATTAGGATTTTTTGGATTTTTCTCTTAATATGGGTTTTGGAACAACAGATCTAATAAATTGTACAAAGAATTTATTTGTTAAACTTTTTGTTAATTTCATTTTTAAAAACCGATTTATGTTCCGATTAGAGAAATTAGTTTTCGAAACATAACATCACTTATTGCAGGCCCAACGGGAACAATTGCTGGAGGAGCATGCCAGGAACATGGCCAGACTGTACTTGGACAGCGGAAATGCATTTAGCGAATATTTGGAGGGTACTTTGGTGGAGGCGAAGGGGGCAAAGTTCAGATTGAAGGCCTTTTTTATGCCATCCACAAACGACGAACTGTACCTGAATATAAGCGAAAAGGTGCCAGAACTGACAAAAATGCTCAGAAGTGGTAATATTTGACAAAAATATTTTGTAATAATTATTTTTATAAATTCGAATTTTTGTTTTGTCAGAGTTGACAGATCAGCAGATTGTTCGCATCCAGATCAGAAATTACATTGCCTTTTTGGACGTTAAAAGTGATGAAAATGTGTGGGAGCGGGCAATATTTCTTCTCGACATTTTGGCATATTATCAATGGTCCGACAGTTTTATTAACAATTTTATTTATTTAAAATTATTTTTTATTTATTTTTTAAGGTTCAAAACGCACTTGAAGGATCTTCCGCGCAGCAAACACAAAGAGATGGACAATAATTTTGCGCTGATGGAAATTTGGATGGACTCGGCCATTGAATTCAAAAGCGGATGCGACGCTAAACAGGTCGAAAGAATCAGATCAGAGGTGGGGAGGGGGGGGGGAGAGTAAAGTTTGTAACCAAAAGTTGGAAAATTTTTCATTTACATTTAAATTTTAATTTTTTCTACAAACCGTAAATATCCCAAGAAGACAATTTCGACTAATTGCGATTATTAGTTATTATTAATCACAACTCCCCCCCCCCTCCCTCCTCATAGATCGGACTGCAATACATCCAATTGCTTTTCGGGCTCAAAATGCAATTGTTTCCATCGGACAAAATGGCCAAAAAGGCCAATTGGAAGACGGCGGCAGAGATCGGCGGGATGGAATTGAGCGAAATGCACAGAGAAATGGTGGACAGACTGTTGACGGAGGAGAGGGAATTCAGCGCAAAACTGAGCAGTAAATAAATGATAAAAATGAACAAAAAAAAGAAAAAACAGAAAATAACAAAATAAATCTGAGATCCCTAACAGCCAATAAAGGATCTTTTCACTCTAATTATGAACATAAAAACTACAGGCCCTATTGTATTTGTATAACCCTATTTTTTAAAATTAAAAATATTTCGTAATCAAAAAAATTTGATTACCAAAAATTAAAATGATTGAAATTTCGGAGAATAACCTCCGTAAAAAGAGTACTATAAATTAGGAGCAGAAATACAGTACCAACGGATAAAATATTATTTTTAAAAAGATATTTTGGTGTCCACAAAACGGATGGGCCAAATATTTTCCACGAAGTCGCCCATCCATTTGCGTCTGATGAGGGAAAGTCTGTGTGGTCTTAGTGATGTTGAGGTTATCGAAAATGGGCCTAGCAAATTGACAGCACAGCAAACACAAGCAAACTGTGGCATAAAACCAGGCAAATACATAAATAATATTTTTAAAATTATGCGTTTAATTTAAAATGCATTTTTAACATTTATTTTTTTCTAAAATTTTGAAATTTATGCAAATCCTATTGTACTCAAGCTCTCCCGTAATTTAGAAGATAACTTAAAAAACCCGTAAAATTATTGTTTTAGATTAAAAATTGAACCTTTGATGCAATTTTTATGACCTTAACGATAAAATAGAAAACTTTTTGTTCTTTAAAAATATTCAATAGCTTACTCAAGTAAAAATTAATTAATTTATTTTTTATAGACGAATTCGAAGGTACGTATATGGTATTATTGTACCAAAGCTTGATGATGGCCGACGGAGTGAATGAAAGGACCAAACAGTTGGCCAACATCGACGCCGCCTATTTTCAGTACAAAGCATTGGTGCGCGAGGTGATGAACGTGGCGATAAAAATGAAGTCCAAAGAGCAAAGTGCAAAGTTCACACGAATGGTCATCCAAATTGAGGTAAAAACAAAAACAAACAGAGATAGATAGGTGATGCTCGGGATCGGAACTCGGATTAGAGGAGGAGTGTATTTTTCGAAAAATTATCAAGAATATTCAATTTTAATGAATAATTAGGTATATTTTTTAAATATTTGGCCAAAAATAATCCGCCTTAAACTCCGATATATCATTTTGCGGGATTAAAATCGTGAAAAATTGGAACTGCTGAGAAGGTCCCGGGCATTCCGAAAATCATTAAAAATAACACATAAATGAAATTGAGGTGGAGGCACTGAAAGCCAAACTATTCGCGAATGCCACCAACCACGGGGAGAAACAGACGAAGACGTGTCTGTTGAAGAGTTTTGTGGGAAGAATTGTGGGGAACGGGGTACTGTATGCGGAGAATGGGCAGTGGAGGGAGTGGGTGCGGAACGGAGGGATGCTGAACAGCGAGACCACCGTCAGAGTAAGGAAGGAGCGAATGAGCAGGGAAAAAGACGAAAAAACAATTAAAAAAGACATTAAAAAAACAAAAAACAACAATAAAAAACAAAAACAAAGATAAAACATCTCTTTTTTGACTTCTATCTATTTTGGGGATCTATTTTAAATCTGATTTTTTTGTTCAAAAATTCTTAGGAAAAGGTCTCTTTCACCCAAATTTAGTATCAAATCAAAAGTTCCTGCTGAAGAAGCAAGCAAAATGATATTTAACATTCGTTCAGTTTGCATTTTGTTGTTTTGTTTGTTACATTTGTAAAAGTAAAAATGTGTCATTTTTCGAAAAAGGACAATAAAACAAAATATTATTATATTTTAATTATTTGTAAATTTAGGATGCCAAACTGCAATCCGCGGTGGATTCGGGCAAGGAATGGCTGAGACCGGACTGTGAGGATGCGCGAGTGTCGGGCGCACTGATCGCGGATTTGTCCACTTCGCCCGCCCTCGAGGAGACCCACACGTCGGTGATCGTCGAACTGATGGCACAATTTCCGCAATTTGCCAACTTTTTTCTTGACAATTTCGACAAATTTACAACAGTGCGCGCCTTTGGTAAATTTCCTTCTTGAATAAAAATAAACAAAAAAAGTTTTTACAAAAACATTGTTTTAAACATTTTTTAATTAAAAACATGCCACAAACATCGAAACACAGAAAATATCGTGAAAAATGTTCAAATGATGTTTTGAATAGAATATTCTGAACACCAAATACATTTTTATAAAAAAATTTATATAAAATATAAAACTGATTTAAATGAGCTGTTTTTATTATATTATTAGAAAAGATGTCTAAAACATAAGCTTGTCAATTTGTTACAGACACTGTCCAAATCCAAACCTTTTTTGGGGATGCAATTTGAATATTGCATTTCCCTTGTGCTATACGCAACTTTCGATCTCGACTCTCTAATCTCGGACCTTTTTTGATCTTACAATCACTACATTTACCAACCGTATTATGTTTTCCGTTCAGCAACCCTTGACGGAGTCGCCCAAATGGCGTTGTACAAGGCAATGTTGGGCGGGGAGAGAATGGAGTCCAATTGGTGCGAGACAATGCTGGCCATGAAGATGTTGTTCAAATTGGCCAATTCCGAAGAGTGGCGCATCTGCAAAGGCAACGAACTCACTGCAGAAGTGGCGAATGCCAAGGCACGCCTTTACGCAATGTTAAAGGTTTTGGACATTTTCGGGGGCACAAATCCGATGGTTCGGATGGTTTGTCCGGTGGTGGAGTACCTTAAATATTTGGGGAAATTGGAGGAAGACCCGCAAAAGAATTGGACCACACCCTATGAATGCTTTGGGGTCGACGAGGTTCAAATGTTCGAAACCCAACGCAAATTATTGCACTCGCAACATGTACGGTATTTTGAAAAATATTTAAAAGAATATGGTAGGGAGGAGGAGGAGGAGGAGGGGCATATGGTGTGGATATTGAGGGAACTGCCGGAGTCCATGGGGAGACTGGACAGTCTGTTGAGGAGCAACGAAATGAACAGACTGTGGGAGAACGCAAACATCCGCGCCAAGCTGATCAACCCAAATTGTAAGAACAATGCATAGCATACATACATTTTAACAATAGAACTATTGTATTTTTCAAATATTCAATTATTTTGATATTTGCAAATTTGTTTTATTTGATTAATTAATTGATTCCAACCTTTAATTGACTATTGCCCTTTTCATTTTTCAACAACAAAATGCGCCTTCTTGGCCATTATCGGGCGGTATTATCGGACACCGGCGACTTATCTGACTTGGAGCGATCTGCGCAACGGATGTCGGCGGATATTATGGTATGGATGGAATGGATGTACGGTAGGGGTACGGTAGAAAATGCACAGTTGCGGGAATGTATGGACTTGGCCTGGCTGTTCTTTCGCGTCACCTACGACTCGTCGTGCCAAATTCCGAAAGCGGAGTCGACACGAATTCTGAGCTATTTACTGGCAGCATTAGTGCCAGGTATTTGTTGCTAATTAGCTAATCAAGAAATTACTTTTATTTTTTAATATAATAATGGAAATAATAATTATATTTCGAAGTGGAATCAAATAATGCAATATCATCAAGTTGTGGTATATTTTTTTGGCTAACACCAAAAATAGTAAAAAGTTCAGCCTCCAATATAAATATTATTGTTTAGCTATAATGCGCTTTGTGTTTGATGAGAAAAACAAAGCATTGGCTGATTATGGGAAAGTGCGCAGGGCGTGGGATGAGATGCGAAGTGGGGCAATTGAGGAGGGCAAAATACGGTGGATTCAGTCGGCGGGCGGGGCATTCGCCGGAGCGACGGACGCAATTCGGGAAAGACACGCCGAAGTGTGGCGAACATTTGTGGACGGCGAGACGGACGCGAAACTGATCGAGGCACATGCACAACTTATCGCAGGTAATTTGAATACAATTTGAATAGTTTTCCAAAAAAATCAAAAAGTGACAATTTTTTCCAATATTTTATTTTTTTATAAAAAATAAACGTTTAATTTTTATTTATCAATAATTTCATAATATTTTTTATCAGATTTACATGAACATAAGGACTATCGGAAAAGGCTTTTAGAATTTTTGAAATTGGATGACATAACGAAATTGTTTGATGAATTTAATAGTGAAAATGGCGAAACAAAAAACAAAACAATGCCAAACGAAGATGAAAATAGTGGGAATTTGAATGGAAAAAAGGCGGCGGAAAAGAACAGAAAGAAAAAGGAAAATAAAAAGAAAAAATTGGAAATTGAAATAAGGGCAAAAAATAGTGCAGAAAATAGAGGAAATGATAATAAGAATGTTGAAAATAAAATAATAAATACGGTAGAAATAATTGAAAAGATGGAAGATAATGAAAATAATAATAAAAGAAATAATAGACCAGAAAAAACAGAAGAAAATGTGAAAAATAGGGCAAATAATAGAGAAAAACCGAGAAAAAAGATAGAAAAACGGAGGAATAATAATAATCAAAAAATAGTCAGTTGGCCAGACAAAAATAGTAATAAAAATAATGAGAATAATGATAATAATGATGATGTTAATAAATTGAATAATAATGATGATAATGCACCATGTTCATCATCGTCGTCTTCGGCAGATTTGAACAACCCAATAGAGCACAGTTTATTGACGGCAGAACTAGCACAGATTGCTTCCTTCAAAGGTATCAATTACAGAACGATTTTATTATTATGTTTTTTTAAAACAGTTTTAGAACAATTTATTCACAAATCGATAAATAATTTATCATATTTTAATTGGTCATATTTTTTAGAATAAAATTGTTCAAAATATAGCGTATTTTCTTGTATAAATATGCTGTATTTCTTATTTAAATGTACTAATATACTCTGTATTTTCTTATTTAATCCCTTCCTCCAATTTTTCTTCTTTTTCTTTCTGAGGTATTATTAGCCAAAAATCAAAGTCCAACAGCAAATTAACATAAAAACTACCTTTGGGAGAGATAATTCTGTCGCGATTATTTCGGCTCCAATCGCCGGCTTACAATCCTCGATCGGATCGATTAATACATTTTGCAGAAATTAACACATTTTGAAGGAGAAGGGTTTTTTAAGAATATTAAAAAATATATCGTTAGGGGTTAAAATTAGATAAAATTTCAAAAGTGATTAAGATTTTTGCAATATGTCGGTGCTTTATGAGAAATACAAAGCATTTGTACGAGAACCGTCCGCCGAAAAAATGGTTGTGTGCAATATTGGAGCATATGCAAATGCAATTGAACAAAGGGTGGAGATGATAAAGGAACTGGGAAAGATTGATAAATTGAAAGATAAAATAATAAATAATAAAAATGGAATATTATTATTATCATTGGAGTTGGAGGAAGAATGGGGTCGGGTGAAGGAGGCCAATGATGAAGAGATGGGAAAAGCAAAAATGGCGGAATGGAAAATGGAGGAATGGTTGGGGAAGGTGGAGGCACAATTGCACACAATTTTGACAAATATCTTAATTTCCATGGACAAAAGGCCCAAAATGGAAGGCGAAAATGGCGAAAAAGAAAGTGAAAAACACTTTTTGAAAATGCAATTGCACACAGAAAAATTGGCAATGGCCATTTTGGAGGACGGAGAATTTGAGAGAAAAGTGTGGGCCAAATTAAAAAATGGCGAAAAAAAGAAAAAATTGTTTTTATTAGTGCAAAGGGTGTACAGTCCGATGAGATTTGAAGAGCAAAGGGCGGCACTGGGCAGAATGGTGGAGCAAGTCGAAATTGGTAAAAATAATTGGTTGAAAATATGAATAGAAAATAATAGAAAAATATTATTAATTTATTATTATTTTTTAAATTAAGATCAGGAATTGTATGACAAATTGTTGGGCAAAGATCAACAACAAATGAATTACTTAAAAGCCAATTTTCCAAAAATATCACAACAATTGAAATTGGGTGAACAAACGACAAATACAGCCGAAAATGTCGAAAATGTAAAGGAAACAATTAATTCTTAAAAAATAATTAATTAATAAAAAATTTAGTCAGAAAATTATTTGTTTGGTGAAACATATGAAAATAAAGAGAATTTTGAGAAAAATATAAAAGAAGCGCTGAGGAAAATACATAGAATTGTCGAGGAATGGGTTGGTAATAGGCAATAATAAATAAATTCATTTGATATTAATTAATAAAAAAAAGTTAATATATTTTAAATAAAAACACTACTCTAATTTTAGGATATATTTTAAAATAATTTATCGCAAAATTTGTAATTTTTTTGAAATTTAATTTTTTAAATAAATTAAATATAACAATTAATATAATTCCTTGGCATGAAATTTAAAAAATATGATTTTGTTAAAATATTCTTCGCTAATTAAAATCTAAAATAATTCTCAATCAAATTCTGATTTAGTCGAGTAAGAAAGCGCGTCTGCTGATCACCGGTTCGTATCTGCTCGGAACACATACGCCCCGATCGGACATCGATTTGATTTGCATTGTGCCGGAACGGACAATTAAACGGAAAGACTTTTTCGGCGATAAAAGCACAATTTGCGTGGATAATGAAAAGAGATGTTTAATAAAGGATGACAAAAACGTATCACTTTACTGCATTCTTTGCGCGGTATTTTAATTAATTAATTAATTAAAAATCTAAAATATAATGCTTAATAAAAAATAATAAAAAATATAATAATTAAAGTCAAAAAAGTTTAAAGAAGTATTATTAAGTGCAAGAGCACTGTACCAGAATTACCGTAATTACCTATATGCACAATATAACAATATCAGAACAATATCAATAAGACTCAATATCAATTAATTGATCAATTTTATTATTATTATTATTATTATTTACATTTTATTTTTGACTAAGAATGCCAATGCCAGCAACATCGTGAAAATCCAGTTTGGCACAATTCTGGACATCAAATTCAACTTTGATGGCATTCCTTTTGATATCACCTTCGTCTCTATTCCCCACCGCAAAACTTTGCCCCTGAAAATTGACGATGAGACAATAAAAAATAATTTGGACAAATTCAATGCAAATAATAATGACCATAAAAAGATGCTTCGCACACTGTCCAGTAATATACCTACATAAATATATTCAATAATAAATAGGAAATTTTAAATATTTTCTTTTAACAAAACATTCAATTAATGATAATAATAATTAAAACATTTAATTTTAATTTTTAACCCCTTTTCCAATTAATTAAACTTATAGGCTATCGTTCAATGTTGTATATTACCAATATGCTGTTAGATGAACACACAAATGGCAATTGGGATGTTATAATGAATAGCAATAATAACACAGAACATCAACAGAAACCATCCAAACAATTCGACAAAAGTCCAGAAAATTTCCACAACTTATTGTTGACGTTAAAATTATGGGCGCAAAGTGAGCAAATTCAAATAAACAAATAAATAAAAAATTTAACTGATTTATATAACAAATTTTCTCTTTTTTTCAGAGAGAACTTTTTCAGATCTCTTTGGAGGAATACGACAATTAAAAAAGCATATGTACTTAATATTTATAAAAATGATAAATTATTAAAAAACAAATTATTTATTTTCAGATCATTTTATTTATTCAAATAAATATGGTTATTTTAATGGATTTATTCTAACGATTCTGGCCGCAAAAATAATTTTGCTCTACCCAAATGCGTCAATGCCTTTTTTGCTTGAAATGTTTTTTCTGACTTATTCAACAAGGTATTATTGTTGGGTAAATATAATCCTTTAAGAGTACTTAATTGCTTAATATGTCAAAAAATGCATAATATGTTTTTTTACATGAAAAAAGTTTATTAATGCCAAAATTTAAAATAATTAATTACACATCAATAGAGATAAAAAGAGATTTAAAATTGAAATGAATTCCAATTTCAGACCATTTCGAGTGCCCGTCCAATTGAAAAGGATTAAACCTTCGGATTTATTCAAAATGGACCCATTCTTTTTGTTAAATCCCGAGGAGCAACAAATGCCCGTGTACACCCCGGCAATTCCCCCACAAAATGCATCGCGATTAGTCACTCATTCGACGGCGAAAACAATGCGCGGAGAAATGACACGGGGTTTGTTTCATTATGTTATTGCCATAGAAAAATAGAATTACAACCGAACAATACACTTTAAAAATACAACCCGGAAAAGGATATATTTAAAAATTACAATCCGGAAAATACATATTTAAATTAAAAGTTACAATCCGAAAATAACATTCAAAATTAGAATCCGAAAAAATCAAAAATTACAATCCCGAAAAAAGATTCAAAATTAGAAACCGGAAATTGTAATCAAAAAAATACGACAAAATTATAAAGCAGAAAATTATTATTTGTGCAATTATTAATTATTTTGCTAATTTAGCTTTGGAAAGAATTAAAACAATGAAAGATGATGAATTTGATTTGGCAGTGATAACAAACAATTTAATGCCATTTCTTCAAAAGGTATATTAATGATTAATAAATATAATAACCACATATAATTAATAATCTCATCAGTAACAATAGTATATGATATGATGGGATGAGGTTAGGGAGTAAGTATTATATGCCCAATAATCCCTTAAAAAATTCAAAATTGAATTATGGCAGAAAATTTAAAATTTATTGGAAAAGCGTTTATTCGTTCCTCGAAAACTCGATTTCGTTCAAAAATAATAAAGTTTATTTTGTTTGCTCAAAAATGTGATTTTATCTTTTTATACACACTAAAATAAATTTCTTCTTATCTTACTCGAAAAATTATTCTGGAATAGCCAACAATTAATCATGTTAATAATTTAGAAAATTAAATATAGCCGAGGTATTAATATTTTTTAGTTTGAATACTTTATTGCCATAAATTGTTTTGCCGAAGAAAAAACGGGAAAAGCTAATGAATTTTGTCATTTTGTCGATAGTCGAATTCGACTGCAAATAATTTTCGATATCGATAATGAGGGAGGAGTGGAGACACAGCTGTATCCGAACTTTTATCGGAAAACATGCGCAATATCCAACCATTTATTGTCAAACACTGCAAACCGGTAAAACAGACTGAACAGAAACAAAAAATAAAACAATGAGAAAATATAACATAGGTATTGGTGCAATATTTCCAATCTTTTTTCTTCATTAAGCAATGATTATTTTATAAATATTGCATAACAAATTAGAAAAAAATATTTGTTATACAAAATTAAGATATATTTATTGCAAAATATGGTTGGTGGGCATTGGATCTTCAATAACAGATGAGAAACAATTGCAAATAAAATTGGAGCGATTTGATGAGACAATAAAAAGGCACTATTTGAAGTATAATCCATTTATTGACGATGATAACATCAATAACATCGGCGGAAGCGGGGATAACATCGATGTTTTCAATAAAAACATTGGAAGCGGGGATAACATCGATGTTATCAATAATAACATCGGAAGCGGGGATAACATCGATGTTATCAATAATAATAACATCGGAAGTGATAATAATAATAATTACAAAGATAATAGTGATAACAACTACAATAATAATGGTGATAATCACAACAACAACAAACACTTCTACAAAAATCCGACTTCATACGACATTGTCATGGAATACCAAAGGCTGAGATTTAATCTAAAATCGGTGTTAGTGGAAAGACAGAGAATAGATGATCTGTAATACAGTATCAACCCATTTAATGAATTACTGTAGAGAATAGTTTAACGATTTTTATATTGTAATAATTAGAGATTTGTTTGCGAGAAGGTTATTTGAAAAATAAAAATATAAAACCCATACAAAAAGAAGTCATGTTTGAGTGAATTTGCAATTGAATTTAAAAAGTCAAGAATTAACAGGGTGCAGTAAACTTGATCTGCTGCCCGTCCATTATTCCCTCTCAAGTGCACCGCAATTATTTATTATTTTCTTCCACCAATTAACTGCGATGGAGAAGAAAAGAACTTAGCACATTAATAATATATAATTCGGGCAATGAAAGCAATACCCTGATTAGGGTATACTTGCTGTATTGGAAAACGACAAAAATAATTCCGACTTTTAACATTTAATAATATTTAAAAAATTATTGAAAAATTTATGGAAAATACAGAAATTTAAAGGAAGAAATAGACACATGATATAAGGCCTGGGAGTTGAACGACGGCTTAATTTTGGGGAAATAAACAAAAACCATTTGTTGTGTTTTTGTTTTGGCATGACACTATTGCATCAATTATTTAAAATTAAAAGTGCAATTTGTGATGTTTTGTACCAATAAAACGACAAAAATAATTCCTACTTTTAACATTTAATAACATTTTGTCCACTGTTATTGTTCCGATTATTTGGAATTTGGTGGCTTACACCATTAGGCAGAAGAGTACTTTCTGCTGTCGATAAACGATAAACATCAACAACGTGCTTTTGCGATTGGCACGGCAACTCGCTTGTCGGCTTTGCACTAGCTGGGCGGATGAACAACAATAATCATCCCCACCAGGTTCCTCACCCCCCCCCTCCCCCAATATCCCACCTCTCCATCCACCCA
>JAQIYK010000627.1:0-13030 GCA_034700465.1 Rotylenchus robustus | reverse complement strand
CTCAACTTATTGCAGACAACATCTTACCCCAACTACATGTCGACCCCGGATAGAACCCTTGGGCAATAACAACAACAACCCACTTCATGAAGTTCACTTCAGTTTTTGCGAACATTCGCACTCCTCCCATCATATTTACGGTTTTACGGACCATATCACATATTGTTTACACATATTGCTAATTTGGTTCCAAACAGGTAATTTGGTTCCAAACACAAGACGCATACATCTTTGCGCACACACCATTTGTGGATCGAAGCGAAATACATTAATAGAGGTTAATTCAAAAAGCAATTAAAAGCCAAATCATCAATTAAATGTTTTTTCTACGTCGCTGGGGTTACACTATTTTTTATTTCTGTTTTAATCATTTTCACGAAAAAAAAAACAAATAGCTAATAAGTAAAACAGATGAGAAACAGCTGAAAGGAGTTTTCGCTTTTTGGAGGGTTAATCAATCCTAATTTTTGGTATCCATTCCATCCCCGATTTTAAAAAGAAAAAATAAACGTAACAATTAGTTAAAAAGGGCACTTGTTCATCGTAGTTCCAATCTTTGTCAGAATTTGAAAGGTGATTTTACAAAAATGGGTTCTGTGAGCTACATACTTATTCAAAATTTATAATGCAAGTTTTAATAAACAGTGGTTTCATTCACTCCTATTATAGGACGTCAAGCAAGCATAGTTAATAAGTGCTCAATCCGATTTTTATTTGGATAATACATATTTTCCTTCATTCGTTCTTTCCTTTTTATCGCCCATTTTGTTTGGTTTGTAAACAAATATTTGCATTGGTAATAACTTTCTCCATAATTCCGCTATCTCTTCTCTCATCCCATCCCGCGGACCGACACGATTATCCCAACCAATTCACTTGTCGATTTTCTTGAAAATAAAATTTTAAATATTATTTTTCTCCGAGCCTTAATTTTTCTTACCAAATTTCTTGTTTTTCGCTTTAAATATACTCATTAAATAAAAAAGATGATTTATATTTCTTGTGTATTTTTGTAACGTAACAAGGTTTAATTTAAATTTCCTCATGAGTCGTGACTTGATAAAGTCACGACAAATTTAAATAAAATCCGTTTTCTGTGAAAATAAACCAAACAAAGAAAAAGAAAAAATCGGGAAATGACTCAAAAAGGAATGATTTTGCAAAAATGTCAATTTTTTTCGGCCAGTGAACAGGTGGAAAAATAGATGGAGGGAATGGAAAAATAGGTAGGACAGTTAGAGGGAGGGAGTGTTGGTAGCGTGTGTCATTCTTTCTCTGTTTTCACTTTTATTCCATCCATTGGTTGCGGGTGAGACGGACCAAACAAATGGAATTTGTCCATCAATAACCTTTTCCCATCCATATTATCGTTTTGCTCTGTTTCCACTTTCGTTTAGTTAAGTTGTTGGATTGAGAAATTTTGTAGGGTTTTATGCTCAATCAAAAATTAAGCCAAAAAAATTGAAAATAAAAATTTGAATGACCTTTTTATCCCCACACAAAACAATTATAGATGTTCTTTCGCTAAAAATCCAATTTTGAGCGAAAAAGAATACTGTGAAATGTGGATAGCGTAATTTTTGAGATCGTTGAAGCAAAGAAAATGTAAATTTTACTCGAAAAATCAACGAATTTCACTGTTCTTATATTCCAATTTTATGACGCTTTTGTTTTTAATTTTGATATGGACTGATAAAACTTCAGCAACTAACTGACCTTCTTAACTTTTTTCTATCAGTTCGAAAGTGTATGTTGTTTTTGATGGAAGAAATATTTTTTCTTATCTTTTCTATTCATATAACATGTTTCATTTTTAATTTTTGACCAAACAAATTAATCCAATTTTCAGGCACTTCACCATTTTCACCATTTTATTTTTTGTTGGCACTTCATTTGATTGATTCGCGCAGTAGACACTCAAATTGGTATTTTCTGCTTCTCTTCCCCAAAGACAGAAGGCTAACAAGAGATGGATCAGCAACAACAGGAGAAGTTCATTGGCGGCACAACAGCAACTAGCAACCTGCAGGAGCAGGTCAACAGCGCCATGGAGCGGGTCAACGAAGCGGCACACACAGTTGGCCAAAAAGTGACCGATTTCTTCCAAGGGGATCCGTTCGCAACGGCGGTAGGACGAAAAATAGGTTTGTTTAAAAAATGGTATAAACATTGAAATATTGTAGACAAACAAATTTATTAGCTGAACACAAGAAAATTGTTGCAACTAGCAACTTAATCGATATATCTTACAATTCCTCAAAATGCTGATTTTCGAAGAAAAAAATTGAATAAAATCCTTGATTTTTTCAATCATTTTTTCGAATTGAAAAAAACAAAAGGTATCGAATTATCGAGCTAGCAGCTAGCTACCAGATAAAACAAGGGTACTTCCCTATTAACGGGGGGGGGGGTTATTTGTGCATGAATTTGTATTTACTGCACGTTATATTAATTTTATGTATGTATAAGTTACACTCCTTCAGTCCCTCCAACTTTAAGTATTACTATGTGTGTCCATTACAGAATTGGCCACCGATGCAACCAAATTGGCCACCGAGAATTGGGGCCTTAACATGGAGATCTGTGACTTCATCAATTGCACTAATGAGGGGTAGGAATCTTTGAGACGCCATCCATCTATCTAACATAAGCATTTTTAGTCCCCGAGATGCAGTTCGAGCCATCAAGAAGCGTCTACAAACACAAATGGGCAAGAACAATGCAATGTAAGAGATTCTTAAATAAACAAAAGAAAAGTTTGTATCTTTGTATATTTTAAAAGGGAATTGGGTTAATTAAAACATTTTAGCGTAATGTACACATTGACCGTGTTGGAAACTTGTGTGAAGAACTGTGATGAGCGCTTTGCCGCCCTGGTGACCAACAAGGAGTTTGTGAGCGAGCTGGTCAAGCTGATCAGCACCAAGCACGATGCGCCGCAAATTGTGCAAGAACGAGTGCTCGGAATTATTCAGGTTTATTTTTGCTATTTTTATATAAAATTCAACCATTCTACGCATGTAGCTTTGCGCAATTAGTTTTTTATTGTAAATTCAGAGATCTTAAATCGCCATACTTGTGCAAGGGGGGTCTCATTCGCCGTTCGCAGGATGGTCGAAGGGGGGTTCGCACGGGGCGGGGTCGAAGAAAAATTAGCGCGAATAAAAAAAGGTCGCCAAAAAAGTTTCGATTCTTTTTTCTGGCTACACCACTGATACTGATCGCCATACTATGATTACTTCAGTACTTCAGTTCTCAGTTCAACAACATAAAGACTTTTCTGAAAATCGACACTCGCAAAAAGGTTTTGAAAAATAGAAAAAATTAGTACGCGCGAATTTTTAGCTTTATTTTATTGAAAATTTAGCGATTTTTTAAATTTTTTTTGGGGTTTTGCATCGAAAAAGGCCTCTGACGCCCCATGAGGGTCATTTCACACGGGCCAGATTCTTGCTCCCCTCCCCCTTGTACACTTAAGTTTAATTCTATTGGTAAACCTTTAAAAATAATCACACAAGTCGAAAAAAAAATTGATTTTTTAGTCATGGGCAGATGCTTTTCGCGGCAACCCGGCACTGTCCGGCGTGGTGGAAATGTACGACGAGTTCCGGGCAAAGGGTGTTGAGTTTCCGGCCACCAATCTCGATGCAATGGCGCCCATCATTACACCCAAACAAGTTAGTCCATTTATTGCGCAAAGTGTGCATCTTATAGTTAAATGGGAATTCTTATTTGGGGGAGGGTATATTGGATACAGATACAGTAGTGCCAAACCCCCCCCCCGAAATGCCAAAAAAAACTTTTAAAGAGTCCCTTCTTATGTTCTCAAAAAAGGAAAATTCGCCGTCAAAATTTTGGCCACACCCTCCCAAAACTCGAAGCTAGCTACGTTCCTGTTTGGATTAAACAAGTGGTATTGGTTCATTTTGACCTTTTTGTTTACTTCAAAAAAATATGCATACAAAAATGCATTCCAGTAAAGAAAATTGTGAAAAATCGTATACCGAGCTCATCAACCCCCTCTCCGCATGATATGATTTTTGCTTTTATTTTTGCATTTTTAGCTTATTTTTGCTTCAAAATGTGCTGTGTTTGGTGATGTGTTTTTTGTTTGGCGTTTAGACTGTTTTTCCGAGTGCCGCCGAGTTGGAAGAACAGCAGAGAACCAGCACAGTCGCTCAGTCATTTCCTCCTCCACCGCAAGCAGTATCCTTTATAACAAACTTCCTTTGTTCTTTTTGTTTGTAGTGATGTTTAAGACCACTAAAATAAATAAAAAAATAATAAAGGGGGACAATCAAAGTAATTTAAAAATAAACTTGATTTAAACGAACCAGAAGTCAGACCAAAAGTCATTTTCCCTATTTTAGGAAGGTCAATTGGTTCAACAGCAACAGACCCAACGCCAACAACAGCAGTTTATGACCGGTGGTTCTGGTCCGCCGGTGCAAGCCACTCCAGAACAAATGGCCAAACTGCGCTCCGAGTTGGACATTGTCCAGGTCAACCTTACTGTGCTGCGCGAACTTGTTGCGCAGATGAAGCCGAACAGTGGAGGAGCCGGAGCTGAACAACAACAACAACCGGAAGATTTTCATTTCATACGGGCAAGTACACTTGCGCAATTTTTAATTCGAATAATCATTTTTAGGAATTACACTCGACCTGTAAGGTGATGCAGCAACGCATCTTGGACTTGATACCAACCATTACAAATGAGGAAGTCACCTGTAAATTTTTCAAACATTTTAAGCTTTTAACATATAAAAAGAAATCAGCAAGCTTTCCTATTTGTAACATTTTAAAAGGTTTTAATATAAATAAATAATCGAAAGAATACATTTTTATGTTATTCGTCAGTAATTAATTAATCTGACGAGAATAAATCGATTCAAAAATGTGTTTTAAATTATACTAAAGATGGTTTCTGACTTTACTAAAATTCAGTTGAATTGTTGTCCGTGAACGATGAGCTGAACGCTACCTTTGAGAAGTACGACCGTTGCATGGCCAATTTCAATGCGCAAGGCATTGACGTGTCGATGGTGCCGAGCGGAAGCGGATTCGCTGCTGGAGAGCGGAAGGAGGAGGCGGAGATGCTAATCGATTTGGGCGGCGGGGCGGAAAATGGCGACAAAACACGCACAACAACGGCGGACACAACATCAACCATTGCCGACAAATTCCAAAACATCGGTATGTTATTTCCCATAAAATAAAAATCGTACCCAGAATACATTAGGTATGGTAATTTCGTAATTCGTAAGGGACACTTCTTCATTAAAAAACGTACTTAACCCAATGCAAACAAAACAAAAAAGTTCAAATCGTAATTTTGGATGAGGTACAAATGGACTATTTTTAATCAATTTGTCGCTGTTTTAAGATGTTCACAATGGTGCAAGTGCCAGTGGCCATCCTACAAAGACTGGAGGAGTCAGGTTGGGGTAGTTTATTATATTATTATCACTAAATAAACAGAAAAAAAACTTTTGATATATTTAAAAAGTTATTGGATAAAAAATTACAACAGAAACTATTTATAAATTGCTTCTACAAAAAGCAATAAAAATTGTCATTTAGCAATGAAGCATATGTGCACGATCAGGCCGAGTTGCCCATCCGCTCGGTGGCCTACAACAAGCCGGACTCGGTCACCGACGCTAAGCAACAGCAGCCCACAAAAAAAGGCGGCAGTGAAGAAGGTATGTGAAGTGATATTAGGCTCGTGAGACTGAGAAGTCTATACTTTGTTGATTTGGATCCGAAAATTCGATTTTAGCTTTTTCCACCCAAAAGCTTGAGCAAAATATTTTAATTTTGAGCAAAATATTTTAAAAGGATTGATCCATTCTTTCCAACTTGTTTTTTGCTTGTCGGCTGAGTTTTGAATAATTCGTCCCTATTCTGATCTATTTTTTCATTATTCTCTTTTTCTAAGCCAAAAAACCGTTGATCGACGATGGGCTTTGATTGCTTCGATTTCGATGGTAGACGTTAACTTGTGAGAAATGACGAGAAGCCGAAGGACACGTCACATCAATCACTTTTTCGCTAATTTTCGTAAAAATGCGATAATGATAATATAATTTGAATATTTTTAACTGTCCGATAATTGTACCAAACCAGACACACTTCCCCTCCATTCATTTTTTTAACTTTAAAATCAATTTTTTGTCTTCCCCAGTCTTTTTCCATACCAGCTTCTACATACATTGTGATCAATATTATGCTCGCGCCCTGTCTGACTTTTCCAGAACACTTCCTTTCACATTATCGTAAACATTTTTCGTGTTTTTTAACCATCCGATGCAGCCGCTAATTATTTCATTTTGGGTGGATTATATTGCTTAAATTTCCTAAAGTACCAAATAATGTCAAAGAAAACCAAATCGATATTTGTATTTCATTTTTATGTTTTTGGTGTTTTTTATTGGTATTGATTGAAAAAAGTAACAACAATGAAGAACGTTTTCATATAAATTTTAGTTTTGAACTTTTGAAGGATGTAAAAAATTGGAAGGATGACATAAAACATAAATTATCATGAAAATTTTGAAGAATCGTCCATTTTTCGCACAAACTGCTAATTATTCCCGCCACAAATAGTGCAAAAAGAATGAAAATTTTGGATGATATTTTTTAATTTTTGGTAAACTAAATTGCATTTTCAAAGTTTCGGCCGTACCGAGATCGGTTCTGGTTTCGGATCCGGTCAGAATTTGGGTTCCGAAATACCTCTGCTGACCATGTTATAAGGGATTCTGTTCATTGCACTAAAGGCGGCGTTAGTTGGTCTGTGACGGACAGTCGAAGTATGGCGGTAAAAACTGGTTTTTCAGTCCAGTCTACCTTTTTCCAGTTTTTATATTGATCTATTTTAGTTTTGTCTGAACCTTTCTTTTATCCGTATCTGTCCTTTTTTCGATTTCCACCGTATCTGTCCTTTTTTGAATTTCCACCCACTGGTACTCGACCAATTTCCAAATACAAACAATTTAGTAACAGGAATGAAACAAGCTGTCCCGCCGGTGAAAAACCCAATCACCAAAATGCACAGATTTCTCCCGTAACAGGCAACGATGAATGAATGGGTGCTTTACCTTGTCAGACCATCTCCCGCCTTCTTTTGCATGTCCAACAAATTCAGCCGAATAAATAGCCGTGTTGGACTGTCCCTTCTAATTTTTCAAATTGGACTTTTTGTTCCCCATCCCCCATATACTTAAAAACATCTGAAATTTTTTGTTTTTTTTCCGAATATTATTTGTTGATAATTAACGTCTTTATACTAGCAAAAATCAACAAATTAATTACTAAACTATCGAAGTAATCCAACCATTTAACTTCAGCCGAAAATGCACAGCACAAAATTGCAAATAAATCACACAATTTTCGAAATAAAATTTAAATTTTATCGGATACTGAAAGTAATATTGAATTGTTGACATTTTGATGATAATAAGCCAATTCTTGCTCCTTCAATACGGGATGGTTATCTGTCCCTGGGCTCGGCGTTCCATATAGCGTTGTTTGGCCTGCTCGATGGCCTGCTCGTCGTTCCGGCGCTCGAGTATCTCGCGGATGCGCCTCATCCGCCTCTGTTCCTCGCTCAACTTCTCTTCCTCTTCGCCCTTTCCAAATGTCTGTTCATCTGCGCGCCGTTTCTTCAGTTCCGGACCTGTAAAAAGAGAATATAAAAGATATTTCCAAGTTCATTAAAATTTTAACTCCATTCTTTTTTCAAAATGTCCACCTTGGCCGTGTTGTCCCGCCGACGGATCCTTTTCGCTCGTCCGATGTCGTCGTTCCCTTCCACCGCTTGTGCCACTTCCAGCCGGTGAAGGCGATCTTCGTCGGGCATTCGTTGCTTCGCCCTCCTTCTCGACTCTTCTGCTATGGGAAGTAGACGTCTGCTGTTCATCGTAGACGGAAGACACCTCCCTGAAATGTTGAGAGAATAATTCGTAATAATAATAATTTATTATTTTTATAATTTAATTGAATTGAACAAAATTATGTATACAAAAATTTTAATGAGTTCGCTACAGTGAAACAAAAAAATTGTGTACAAAAAGTAGGCCAAGAAAATTTTAAAACTATTAAAATTTTTAATAAAAAAAGAACATTAAAAATCCAAAAAGGAAAAAGTATTTTATATATAATGAAACGAAAACATTGTCTTTAGTTGTCTGGACTTACTCCTTGATTTCCTGCTCACGGTCATGTTGCTGCCGTTCCTGTTCGCCATGCACTTTTTCCTTCTTCACCATCACCACTTCCGTCTCCATCTTTATCTCCGCTTTCACATCACCTTCCTCCTTGGACAATGATGACTTCGGCTCTACATAGTCACGTGAAATGTTGTCCAGCATCGTGCGGTTGAAGGCTTGTTGCCACATCTTCTGATCGCGCACATCGCGCGTTTCTAAAAATATGTATCATCTTAACTTGTTCTCAGTTTAAAAATCCTATTTAATGTTTCCAGTGCCAATCCTTTTGTTTAATAAGCACTTACTTTCAAGCGCCTCCTCGCGTTCCATCTCGGCCTTGTGCTTGGTCCTCTCCTCAATCTGTTGCCGATACGCCCCGGTAACGAACACCTCCTTGTCCTCGAACTCGCCCGCCTCCTTCACGCGTTCCTTCTTGTATAAGTTCTCCTCCACCAACAGTCTGTTCAGCTCGCGCTGCTTGTGCGCTTTGACAATCAAATGAGCGTATTTTGGCTTTACAAATTATTGTTTTATTATCTTATTTCCCATATATTGTAATTTTTAAACCTTTTTCTCCTTATCCGCTTCCTTCTGATAAGCCACTTTCTGATCCCTCTGTTGTTGAATCTCCTCATAATGTGTATCGTAGTCGAAAATGTCCGGATTTTCCGCCAATTCTTTTTCGATCAAACGCTGGTCACGTCTAGAAAATAATTGTACTCTTAATGGAACCAATTCGAAATCAAAATGTACGTACGCTTTGGTGTTGGTCCCGGCATATTTGCGCTCAAATTTCTCGGCTGTAGTTTCCTCCGTATCCTCATCGGAGTCTGCTCCAAACACTGAAGCGACTGCTTTGGTTGGTGCTCGTGGTTTCTCCTCCTCCGTCCGTTTGCGCAAATTTAAGCCAATTTTGATTTTGCCAGAATTCATCTGTTCAAAACAACACTTACATGTATGTGCTGTAAATATTAGGGTATAATGACAACAAAACAGCAAAGGTATGAGATTAATGCCTCGTTCATAAGTGGCTGGCTCAAAAAGAAAAGTGTAAAAATCTGAGGTGCATTTATGTACAGAAAATGACCCGTCCGGATTTCAGAGTAAAACAACAATAAAATCTATTGCTGATCAGCATGAATTTCTCTTCGTCGTTCCCTAGCTGTTTTCCTGAGAATTCGTCCGGTTATCTGAAAATGCCAAAATGTATTGCAAAAATGGTTGGCCTTAAGTGTGCGCGACCCGCGTGCGCATCTTCAGCTCCTGTTTGCGCAACATCCGCTGTCGAAGCTCTTCCTCCCCGAGCAGGCCGTGCTCTCGCGCATACTCCGACGCCAAGTCATGAATGGTCGGTTTCGCACGTTCAGCCTCTTCGCGAGCTTGCTGTGCCTAATTTTTTCTGCGTTAGCTTCGAATGTCTATACATTGAATAATTTCTTACTCTATAAAGACGAGCGATGTACTGAAACAATGCCTTGGCCTGTCGTTGTCTTTCCTTCCAAGTGGATTCCAATCGATTGGTCATTTTTTTCTTTAGCTTCCGTCGCAGAATGTGCTCAAAGTTCCGTTGTTCGCGCTAAATTTTACATATTAAAAGCTTTTTCCTGTTTTCTATAGCCAGATTGTGAGATCCATCGATCCATGAGTTTGCATAAAGAAAATGATGCTTTATCAAATTTCCAAAAAATGACGTTAAAATATGTTTGGTCCTTGGTGTCTTTTTGGGGCGTCAGACGCAACTTTTTTTTCTCATACATTCTTATTAATAATTGTTATTTTCTTGGTTTTTGACTGACCAGTCTCTGCCTCCGCTCCGCCCTCAGCACCCTTCTCATCACTCTCTCGCGTTCGTCCCTTTCGCGCCGTTCCCGCTCCTCCCTGATCATCTCCTCTAGCCGGTGGCTCTCCGTCATTTGGCGCTGTTCCCGCTTGTCCCGCTCGTATTCAATGCACATCCGGCGCAACTTCCGTTGTGTGATCTTCCGAATGCTGAGATGTGCACTTCTGTCGAAATCTACCTAAAAATCACAATCGTATGAATATCACACCAGCAGAGTTGAATCGAGACAAAAAAGAAGCAAAAATATTAAAAAAAATAAAAATGTTTACCAGTAAAAATAATTACGAGGCATTGCAAAAAGGACACAAACAAAAAATTCATGTAGAAATGTTTCAAAACATTCTTATCGCATAACATCAAAATGCTCTCTTTTGGTGCATATCCGAATTTTTGGGGTTTTAGAAATCCAAAATTTCGGACTCATACTTGATACTTGTTCAACCAAAAGAAAGAAAGAATATACTTTAATTTTAGCCTCCCTGAGCGATCCATTGGCACATTTTTGCACAAGAATTTTGCCACCAAGAGCGGACATGGCATTGACAAATCCAGTGTACTCGCGAAATTGGACGTAAACTTCGAAGAATGGATCCTTACATTAATATAGTATATTGAAGGGAAAAGTTCTGATATTTATTGTTAATAAGTGATTAAACCTGTCCAAAAAGCCACGAAGAAAGCAACATGCCGGATATTTCGGCTTCCATTTCCTTTCTCAACGGATCACACTGGGGAATGTCCACACAGCTGACCTCCCCGTAATCAGTGAATATGCGTTTGAATGTTTTTTCAACCGTTTCGTCGACCGACGACTAAAAGTTTTTTATCTTACATTTGTCTACAATGGATAAGAAGAGGTCATATAAATAACTCAACAAATGAACAACAAAAATTTGTCCAAAAAATTTATCTGAAAAGGCTTGAAAATTGGGGGTTGTTTTTTGCATTAGTTCATTTCGTAACTGAATTTTTGCCAACCAGTAGAGTTTTCTAGGTTATGGATATGGGCAAGACCTGTACGTTTTACGTGCCTTTCAGTTTATTTATTTCTTAAACTGACTAACTTGGAACCAGTCAAAGGGGAGCCCGCCAATGTAGATGGTATCGGGCCGTTCGCCAGGTTCCTTCTCGTCCATATGGCGCGCATTTGTTGAGGAGAAGAACTGGTCCCAGTCCACGCGAGTCGGGAAGTCCAGCTTGGACTCGCTGGCTTTGATCGCCAACGGATCAGTGAACCCAATGGCGCGGAAGGTGGTTCCGTCCAAGAGGGAAATCACCTCAATTTGTGAAAATTCCAACAAATCGCGAACAAAGCCATTCAACTAATAACGCACATACATTCCCGACATCGTTTTCCGACCCAACGGTGGCAACGAAGTGTACCTCCTCCAACGTACTTTCGCTCACTTTGAAATCGGAGAGCTAAAAGCACAGTTAATAACTGCTTTGTGGTACTTCAAATGTCAATGAATTGACGAAAAAAAATCTTTTAAAAAATACCTCGATGGGGTGAAGCATCTTCTTAAGCCGTTCCCGGATCTCCCAATTGGACACCGATTGACCCATCTGCCGCAACTTGGGCAATGCCACCTCAATCGCCACTTTGCGGATGGGACGAAGGTACAGGTCATTGTGCGTGAAAAAGGGAATCAGCTCGGATGAGGAAGTGCAAGCCATCACCTACCTTCCGGCAACCACTTATTTTTACGTATTGTCGCGAGTTCAAAGTCCTAAAAAGTTAAAAAGCGTGTTAAGTTAATATTAAATAAATTAACCGAAAATATAGGTTCAATTTGATTAACAACATTAACGTTGTTTGGAAATATAAAATAATTTTATTTTTTTAAATTTTAATTGACAATTAATTGCTTTCAGGTTTGGACTAGAAAGAACAGAAATGGTATAAAACGATGGCAAAATAGAAGTAGATACTTGAATAATTGTGAGGAATGTTTGAGAAATTGAATAAAAAACAATTTGCAATATAATGGACTTCAGCACCAAGTCTCAATTAGATATTGAACTTTTGGTTTGACGTATAATTGTGGATTGAAATTTCGAAATAATTTCGTTCTTCAGTCCGACTTTTAAAATTCGATTGAATTCATCCGAAATTATTCTAAATCGAGTTTGAATAAATTTCGATAGTTTTTGATTGAATTTTTCAAAAAGTTCGCAAAATTTACCTGATCTCATCTTTGACTCCTTTCATAATCTTTATCAAACTTTTAGGAAGGATTTCAAGAGTTGGTGCTAAATTAATGGTAAAGGGAATACAAAAAATGGTATGTAATATCTCAAAGTTGCCAAAATTGGAATGTTTGAAAGTCAAAATGTGAATGTTTAATTTTGTTCACAACCAATCATATGTATATGACGCGATCCGTCGTTGATTTGTTTTTGTTCCATTTCCACCGGACGGAAACTGGTAATCATCGATTTTGCATCAATTGCAGGTCAAAGGTTAGGATTGGCTTACGACTGTTGGGAGAGAGGATGTCTAAAGAGCAAAATGTTCAGTTTTAAAACTTTAACAACATCAAAAAACCTTCCAAAATGGAGATCCAGGGCAGCGTGATGTAAGTAAGGAATGCATTCAGCTGCTCTCGCGCGCCCTCCCCGTCCTCGTTGCGATCGCGCAATAGCTGCAATGCCTGACCAATGCCTCGCATTGACCAGCTTCCCGGAGTTCGCATGCCCCCTCCACCGCCCGACAAACTTTGTGCATCTCAAAAAATATTTTATTTTGATCAGAAATAAAGAGTGTAATGTAGCACATACAATGATAATAGCCTTTTTCAGAATTTAGGAAAAATAAAGCCTCTGATAAGGAGTAGAGTTTTCAAAAATTTAGCATACAAAAAATGACTTCTGTTCATACGTGTGCAAGGGGGGTCAACCCCCCCCCCCACCTCAAAAGTCAAAAGTTTGAGGTTTTGAAGGTCAAAAGTTTGGGCCAAAAAATTGTCAATTAAAA
>JAQIYK010000626.1:0-13032 GCA_034700465.1 Rotylenchus robustus | reverse complement strand
AGGCGCCGCGCGAAAAATTTTCGCTAATTTTGAGAACTAAAAGGGAAATCCTAGCGAAAAAACTATAGTTTCGCGGCACCGACAGGCGCCGCGGCGAAAAATTTTAGCGATTTTTGAAAACAAGAGGGGGGACCCTATTAAATTTTTTTGGCATTTCGGGGGAAAAGGGGGGGCCCGGGCCCCGGGGCCCCCCCTGAATACGCCTATGCACCTGACCTGTGTTTATGAAGAAATATTTTAATTTATTAAAAGTTTAGAACCAAATAGCGCATCCAATATTGGCTGTAAACAAACAAAGGAAAGCTATTATGCCGAGTGATGAATATGCTAATGGTTTGTGTGGTGTTGTTCTTGAGAAACCATTACCAGAAAAATGGGAGGGGTTAAATCACAAGGAGTTTTCGAAAAATCGGTTGGAAAATTGCAGTAGGGGGCCCAAGCTCTAAATCGCGCAAAACTAGTTTTAACCGTTTTCTTAGGTGCTGAAAACGAATATGCACACTAAAAGTAGCGCGCTCGGTGTTTAAACCGGTTTACAAATGAGCAAACTTTTTGAATTTTTGCGAAAATGATTCATGAAAAACAATTTATAGTTTATGTGTAGAAATTTGGTAACATCATGAGCACACGAGAATATGTCCTCGCCCCAAGTGTTTAATGTTTATGTGTTTAATGTTTTGTGTTAGTTACTTGTTTTAGATCAACGCCAATTCTTCATTAAATACCTACGTTGTATGTTAAAGGAGTTTGACAAGGCAATTCCTGGACAGCTTGAACAAAATGTTTATTATCAAAGGTGGCCGTATGTTGCAGCTATAATCAAGCATTCCTTTGAGGTAAAATATTTTCCAACCAAGCACAACAATTAAATCTCATAGGATGGCATGTTAGATCGACACGAATTTTTGTTGGACCTTTGTGATCTTTTGTCAGAGTTTGCCAACTTCTCGATGGAACATCCGCAAACCTTCCGTGTTCTTCTCATTTTTGTTTCCCAATTCATCGATCAGATCACGCAAAATATTTTTATATCACGTCGAATTTCCTATATCCTGTGCGCTCGCCTGAATCAATACAATCGCGATTACGAACGCATCAGGTTTCTTGGTATACCGACAGGGGCGTAGCCAGGAGGAAGGGGGATACCTCCCCGAAATTTCAAAATTTTTTGAATAGGGTTCCCCCTTTTGTTTCCAAAAATTTTCGCCGCGAAAGGCGAAACTATAGTTTTTCCACTAGGATTTCCCTGTTATTTCTCAAAATTAGCGAAAATTTTTCGCGCGGTGAAAAAACAATGAAAATTGAGTTTTCAAACCAAAAATAACCCCTAAAAATCGACTTTTCGGCGCGGAAAAAAGGTCGCCGACCCCCCCCCTGAAATTTTTTTGTCTACGCCACTGTATACCGAGTTAAATGCATTTATAACTAATTATTTAATAAGCACAACGCTATCAAGTGCAATGGAATGTTTTGATGATTTGGCAAAGTGCCAACATCATCGACCTACCATACTTACCATTTTCGGTATTTTACACGCAATTATCATCGATTGTCCCTCTTCACTGGTTTGGACACCTTTTGAACCGCAAGAACTTGTAGAAGGATTACAATCCAAATTTAAGTCTGATAAAGGCTTCAACTCAAAGTTTACGGAGAAAGAAAATGCTCTGAATAATATTGCATGGGTAAGTAATCTGAGCTGTCGCGAAATTTCGAAAATCGAAACTTCCGAGGTTTTATTTCGATTTTGTTTTTGAAAATGGAAATTTACTCAAAATTTTGAGTTTCGACTTTTTCAATTTTTTGGTCCAAATTTTGATTTGACCATTTTTTCGAGAAATATTTCTAAAAATTTTGAAGCGACTTTTGATTTTACTTTCAAAAATTGAAACTTTCGAGGTTTTATTTCAATTTTTTTCGGTTTAATTTTTTGCTTTCGCGACATAAATTAAAAGGTACATTTATAATATAATGACCTCAACAGCTTTGTAATTCTCCATTGGACCAACTTCCATGCCAAATCAATGCCACAGTACAGCATTTGGGGATACATGCAAAAACTGAAATTGAGCAGACCCTGGAAGCTCGCATTACTGAGATAAAGCAACGGAGTCGTGCCATTGAGGATCGATGGTCATTTATCAGGCCAGACAATGCTCAATCAGGCTTTGGTATATAACTATTTTTAATCAAAAAATATTGCACTACAATCTCTTTTGAAAGAGGCACAAACCTTAGGCATTTATTGATTTTAGTCAGTGGAATTTTGAATGGAATGAGAAAGTGGAATTGAGTGGAATTTTGTCAGTGGAACTAGAAAAAAACGAAGAAAAAACAAAAGTGAAAAGCTATAGTTTCGCTAATTTTTTGGAAACAAAAGTTGGGGGGCCTTGTTCAAAATTTTTAATTTTTACATTTCGGGGGGGGGGGGATCCCTCCCCTTCCCCCTGGCTCCCCTTTTAGTTTGCAATATTCAATTGATTTTTTCTACCGGTACCACATAGCACTTTATTTAGAATCTATTGTTGAGGCTTGTTTGAATATTCTGTCTTTTCTGGATGCTGTGAACTTGGAGGAAGCGGATGCGTTGTTAACACTCTACAATAACATATTTAATGCAGAGGTGTCGTTCCACATTATCTTTTGACAGAGACGGATCCATGGGGGTACCAGGGGCACGTACCTCATGGCCGTAAAAAAATTCCCGCCGAAGGCGAAAGGGGGAATTTTTCTGAGGAAAATGTTAAATTTTCTTAATTTTTCTTATTTTCTTCGAAAAAAATTTAGGGGGTGGGGTCGGCCAGCATGTGCAGCCCTCCCATGGCAAAATCCTGGATCCGTTTCTGCCTATTGGTGTTAATTCAATTCAATTTTAGTCCAACGATTGGGGTATTACAATTCGTGTGCTGATCCATTGGGCTGTTAGTGTTGAACGCGAAGGGACACACCGTGGCCTGATTGTGGCACATTTGTTGAGAATGCACATTCATTTTGTGGAAAAGGATGAGAAAAAGACGGCGCCGTTTGGCAACGGATACACATCGCTGCAGGAATTGTTGGTGGATTGCCTGAACAAGGACTGGGCGCATCCCACTGGAAAGGCGTCAACTGACGCCTCTGTCAGATGTGCAGAATTCGCAAATTTGATGTTGCTCTTTTATGAACTTCAGCGTTTTGGTCTCTTTAACCATGATAAATATGTCAGAGGTTGGTTCAGGTTAGGGGCAGGCCCGTAGCTAAGGGGGAATGGGGGGGAATCCCCACCGGAAATGTCAAAAATTAAAAGTTTTAATAGGGTTGTTTTCTAAATTCGCGAAAAATTTTCGCCGCACTATCATTTTTTGAACCCAAAATCAGTTAAAAAAATTTCGCGCGGCGCCTAAAAAAACTGAAAATTTGGCTCTCAACCCAAAAATACACCCCTAAAAATTGATTTTTCGGTGCAATAATAAAAATGCACCCCTAACAATAAGAATCTACTTTTTGGCTCGAATAAAAAAAGGTCGTCAAAAAATTTTGATTCCCCCCCCCCGAACCCCGAGGCTAGTTACGGGCCTGGTTCAGGGTAATGTATATTAAAAATAGCAAAATATTTTTTTAGCACTAATGCGAAATGGAACCTTCGATAGTCAGGGACTTTTTGTTCGTTTGAACTTGTCTACAATATCTATTAATAGTGAAAAGTCCGTCGTGGACGAACGTTTATCCCGGTTACCCCAACAACATGATCCGACTTCCCAAGCACAGTCATCGCTACAACATCAAACTCAGCAAGTATTAACGGATCAAATTGTCAAACAGGTTCGTTCGTTGGAGTAAATCGAAAAACAAAAGCAACGTACTATTATATAGAATACAATAAAAAAAATAGCGATTTTTGGCGTCCAACTAAATCGATTAAAAATTTGAATGATCATCTTCACGATTATTCGAAACGAAAATCTTCAAAGATTTTTTGTGACTTTTTAATTTCTTTGTTTTTTATATTTTTGTGATCATGAAAAGATTTTTTTACCGCTTTTATCCCTCACAAGTTTTCGTTTCAAATTGTCATCCAAAAATGGCATTTCAAACTCATTGGACGCCACATAAACCG
This sequence comes from Rotylenchus robustus, assembly GCA_034700465.1. Lineage (NCBI taxonomy): Eukaryota > Metazoa > Nematoda > Chromadorea > Rhabditida > Hoplolaimidae > Rotylenchus > Rotylenchus robustus. Next base: position 8,936 of record JAQIYK010000626.1, on the reverse strand, counting down.
TTATTTTACTTTTTTAGGAAGCGCAGATGATTATTTCATTCATTCCAACTGCCAAGTCAACGCCACCATCGATGCCAGTCAATGAACATCAGTCTGGCACATTTCCCACACAATTTTGTGGCACATCGCACCCAAAACACTTAGAAGAGTTTGTGAAACTACCTCCTGAATATGAACATGACAGTCATCCTTTTTTGGCAGAAACGCCAGAATTAAGGTTCTGTCTTTCCTTGTACATTAAATGGATCATTCTCTGGCCCAGGCCCATCGCCAGGGGGGCCGGTGGGGCCCCCTTCCGAAATGCCAAAAATTAAATTTTTTATAGGGAATTCATAGGGAATTCCCTTTGAAAATTCGGGAAAAAATTTCGCCGCGAAACTAAGAAAATTTGGCTTTCAAACCAAAAATACACCCCTAAAAATCGAAATCTTTTGTACAATAATAAAAATACACCTTAACAATCGACTTTTCGGTGCGAATAAAAAACGTAACCAAAAAAATTTTCATGGCCCCCTCCGAAAAATTTCCTAGCGACAGCTCTGCTCTGACCAATTCAAATTTTGTTTGATTAATCACATTCTTCAAACATAATTTTCCATTATTTTTAGTTTTCACGAGCGTTTCATTCTTCATTTACCTGTTGAACAATTGGAATCGAATCGCGATGTGTGCAACCAACGGGCAATTGTTCTTTATGGAATATCAGAACAAAGGGATACGGCAAGACAAGAATTGAGGAAGATCGCTCGAGAAATCTGCAAAACTTGGGTTGAGTGACAAAAAAAAACTTGGGTTGAGATCAAGGGCGTAGCCAGGGGGCCCGGGAAATGCCAAAAATTAATTTTTTTTATTAGGGTCTCCCCTTTTGTTTTCAGAAAAATTTTCGCCAAAATATGATTTTCTAATAGAATTTCCCCTTATGGACCCAAAAATCAGTGAAAATTTTTCGCGCAAAAAAAGGACGCCAAAAATTTGATGCCCCTCCCCGAAATGAAATCCTGGCTACTCCCTTGGCCCTTGGTGACAATGGAGTATTTTAATTAGTTTATTTTTTGAAGAAACGGATGACAATTGAAATAACAGCACCACCGTCGACCAACTTTCCTCGAGAAATCCGATACAAACGTCGATGTACATCTGAACAAGTCAACGAATTGATGAAAAGATACCATTCGCAAACTTATTATGACCAATTAGTCATTTGTGGATGGTGCGCTGAGAGCTTTGTCGATTCTGTTGAGGAATTTGCCAAACAAATGCAGGAATTAGCCCACGAAGGTGTTGGAGGAGAAGGGTCCAGCTCTAGTAGTTCACTTCCAGCACCCGAATGCTTGGACATGTTGTGTTCAATGATGGCGGTATTTGAATGCATAGGAAGCATAGGTGTCCAAGGGGGGTCAACCCCCCACCTCGATCGAGTTATATTTTCAACAAAAAAATGGCGATTTGTTTAACACAGAGGTGAAAAGGGGCCGGCCCGGGCCGGGCCGGAAATTTTTGGCCCCTCTTGAGTAGGGGCCCACCAGCCGGCCCATGCATAAATGAAATGAAAAAAAATTGTGAAAATAAAAAAGAGAGATTGAGCTTAGAACTTGAAGCACGAAATATTATTATAAAAATGTTATGCGCAATCTGATGACTTTATTGAATGAAGATAAAGGCTAATAAAATAAAAAGAAAAAATCGAACTCTTAAATGGTATAAATTTATAGATGAAAAATTTTTGAATTAAAATAAATCGAATTCTTAAATGGTATAAATTTATAGATGAAAAATTTTTGAATTAAAAAAATTGAACTCTTAAATGGTATAAATTAATAGATGAAAAATTTTTGAATTAAAATAAATCGAACTCTTAAATGGTATAAATTTATAGATGAAAAATTTTTGAATTAAAATAAATCGAACTCTTAAATGGTATAAATTTATAGAAGAAAAATTTTTGAATTGAAATAAATCGAACTCTTAATGGTATAAATTTATAGATGAAATTTTTTGAATTAAAATTTCAAGTTAAAATAAATTTAAAGGGGCCGGCCCGGCCGGGCCGAAAATTTTCGCCCCCTATTTGGAAGGGGCCGGGCCGGCAAAAATCCGGCCCGTTTTCACCTCTGGGGGTATCCGAGATTTACTAGAGGAAATACGGCATGGTTTCTGGCAAAAACAAATGCTTCAGTTTAGCTATTTATTTTAACAATTGTTTAATTAAACAAATAATTTAATAGTCTGTTTTATTATTTTTTGAAAAATTATTACAGCGTTTCGAGCAATTGGTATAACAAAAATAATAATTGTTAGCGAGTGTATTCCCTTGTGTTGAACCTACAAACAACTCTCATTTGTGGAAGGTCAAAAAATATTCAATAAATAAATGCCATAAATAAAGAGAAAAGGTTTTTTGGCTCCAAATCGTTTTTTTTTGGCTCCAAAACAGAACGCCAACACGCTATTTCTTTTTTCTCTGCTGGAGCCAAAAAACCAATTTAGAGCCAAAAAAACCACTGCCATAAATAAATGTCAGAAATAAAAAAATATCGAAAAATATAAAGTTGGTCGTACAAAAAATGTCGAATCCATCCAAAAAATTAATTTAATCATAAAATATATAGCCAATACTCCAATCCAACAGATATTGGTGATAAATAATTAAATATTGTGTGTAATTAAAATATTGTAAGTATATCTGTTCCAACAGATATTAATAATAAATAATTAAATATTGTGTGTAATTAAAATATTGTAAGTATATCTGTTTTAAGTCCACAAAATTAAAAATATTTTATAAATTATTTCATTCATTCGCCGACTGTACCCCAATGCATAGCACAACTAGCCATGAGCTTGAAACTTTAAATTTTCAAGATCCGGACCTACTTAAGATAAGATCAGACTAATCCGGAATTCGGCCAAAATACGAGGATCCGGACTACCATTCCTGAAATATCCAGTCCGAGCTAGAAACAAATACAATTTTTGGACAATTTATCCGCGTGAAAGATATTTACGGGTTTTTACAGATAGCCAATTGGCCAACATTATTTATCAATAGCGCGCATTTTCAAGTTTTTGCAATATATTTTCAACAGAAACCCCACCTCTCTCTCTTTTTACAGATAGCCAAATCGCCAACATTATTCATTAATAGCGCGCATTCTTGATTTTTTCATTGAGTGCTCTTCAGAGGTCATTGTCCATGTTTTGAAACATATTTTTAAAATTTTCAAAATAAACCCCACCTCGATGCCTGCCTGTTTACATGCCTTAATAATTATCGCATTAAAAAAATGGATAAAAATTATAATTAATATTTCCTCTAATTTCTATTCGAGTGGACTAATTTTTTAACCCTTCCCTCTAGGAGAGAGGACAGAGGATAAGAATAAGAATCAACTAACATAAGAATTGCAAAAAATCAAAGATGTGAAGGATTATCAAAAATCCTGGCTACAAATGTTCAAAAATTGATAAGTTACTGCAAAATTTTCGAAATTTAAAGAGATTCCGTGAGATTTTTGGATCGCAAGAGGTTTGAGAAAATTGGAGAAATTAGAGGAACTATGGTAATTCTGTTCAACCTCCCGGTAGGCCCATTTCCACAAGTGTCTGTAGTCCTTGTGACCAGTGCAGGACATCAATTTGGTAGCTGCCAACGAAACTTTAGGCCGACCACGCGGTGACACTTCCATCGTCGACGGCCTCGCAAATTCGGGGAGATTTCTGTAAAAAACGAAAACTATAAAATTTGACACTATTTTTTAATTATTACCGGCCTTGAGATCGGGCTGGCCAGGCCAAAAATTTGAGGGGGGAAGCGGGCCGGGCCGGTTGGCCCATGGCCGGCCCGGAGGTGGGTGGGGAAGGGGTGAGAGAGAAAAAAAATAAGAAAGGAAGAGAAAAGAAGAGAGGGAAAGAAAAAAATAAAGGGAGGAAAATAAAACTATCATAGTAACTATAATATGATTCACTAGCCGGGGAAAATAGATATTTTAAGGGGGGAGGTAGTTGAGTTTGGATTGACCAAATCCAATGAAGGATGTGAAATTCTCTCTACCACTCGTCCGAATTTAATGAAGGATCGAAAATTCCCCCGAACCTAAACTCAACTGGCGGTTGTTAAAGTAGCCTGACGATAAACATGCCGTTTTTGACTGGCAGTTGAGTTTCGGAAGGTAAAGTCTGCTGATAACTCGATTTTGGCAAAATTTCTCAAAAAAGATCATTTGCTCGTCAGTCTGCTGGGACAGTTGCCCCAGCAGGGCTGGGCTGGAGGCGATTTTAGAAAATTCTTAATGAATTTTTGAAAATTTTGTAACTTACCCCAGTTTGTCGTCCTCCTCCTCAGTCATCTCTTGGATGGGCCCGGCCCTGTCCCTGCTGCACTGTTCCAATTCCTCTTCGCCCTCCGTCGTTTCGCCACGGCCGTACGGTGAAGACGCGTCGTAAAAGCCACCCTCGCCCTTCAGCGGGTCTCCGTAGCCAATCTGACAAAATACGATATACCGTATTACGTATTTCCTTTTATTTCGTAGAATACCCCCGAGGTGAAATTTGAGGAAATACGCTAGTTTCAGACTTCAAAAGAGCTGTTGCGCAACATTCACTGTGCCGCAACATTTCAAATGCGCAGTGCAACAATTGGGGATCCGACATTTTGAGACTTGACAATTGGGAACAAATAATACTAATACTAAACAACAAAACCATTCCAAAAATTGAAAAAGCAAACCAATTTAGAATGAGAAGAGTTATTCTCATTTTTGGGATTTTTACAATTTTAATTTTTAGAGTTTTTGGGAGGACATCTTCAAATGCCGGGTCTTCAATTGTCTTGTCCTTGTTATAATGCAAGAGTCAGAAATTTCATAGTTTTCTTCTTTTTTTTTAACAAAAATCCAATATTTGCGAAAAATTCGGCTCAGAATACCGGTCAAAATTTCGTAAATTTAAAAAAACTAACCCCGTAATCCTCGTCTGCCCCGGGCGCATAAATGCCCCTTCCATAAGAGCCTTTAATGATAAAATTAAAAATTAATTATTTTTTAAATGATTAGAACCTTCCCGAGGTCTACTGTTGTAGGAAAGGGGTTCCTCCTCATCCGTGCAGTACTGTTGCTGTTGTGTTCCGGACGATGTGCATGGTACATCATACTTTGGACTTGAGCTGTAAAAAATTTAAAAAATCTCTCCTAAATTTTTATCTAAATTTTTATTTTTAGGATTAGAATTTTGAGGACTTTGGTTGAATTATTCATTAAAACAATAAAATTTTAGTTTTTGGGCCAAAATTTGAAAATTATATTTTTTCTACCTTCCACCATAGGGCACTGCTGCGTATTTGTGCTCATCACTGTCGTACAATTGAGCTTGGTTAGGTCCTGCTCCGCCTCGGGGTGAGTTAACACTGTAGGTACTGCTACCGCCACCCGTGCTCAAATAACCTGCAGATTGAGGTACACGTACAGTAAATTTCCATTTTCAAATTTTAAGTATTTTCCCTAATTTCTCCATCTTTTTTCAACACCTCTTGAAGGAGGGAGAAAGAATGACTAATTTCTCAACGTTTATTGAGAAAAATATATTATCGTGTTTATTTTTCAAAAATGTGATTGAGTTGGTTCCTTTGGGTCCAGGTTAGGGTTGTGCCCTGGCCCCGTCCCTACCCCCAGGGGGATTCCCCCGGGAAAGGCGATTTTTGGCCAAATTCCCCCCTCCCGCGCCGAAAAAAATGGGGACGGGGTGGATAATGGGCGGCGGGAAGGCGGGAAACCCGAGGAATGGGTTTTGGAAAAAAATTTTGGCAAAATTTTGAATTTTTGAAGGAAATTTTGAATTTTGTCTAAAAATAGACATTTTTTGTACATTTTCGGCCTTTAGCATCGCAAAAAATGTTTAATTATTGTTAATTTTGAAAAATAAAAATCCCAAAAATGCTGAATTTTTTTCAATTTTTTAATTTTTGAAATTCCCCGGGGTCCCCGGGGCCCGGGGAATAAAAACGGAGACGGGGACGGGGAACGAATGGCGGGGAATCGAATTCCCCGTCCTCGCGGCCCTTCTGACTCACCATTCTCCCACCCCCGCCCCCGAAAACGGGGACGGGGCACAACTCTAGAGGAAAAGTAATTGTTCCAATTTCCAAATAAGAAATTGTAAAAATACTTTCTACCCAGGCTCGAAGTCGTGCGACTGTGTTTTCGCTATGGCACCGTCAAAATGTGCTACTTGACGATTTGTTGGCACCGTTGATAGTGCCGCATGTTGCGCAGGAAAACAACGAAACAGTTGGGCGCAATTTGTGGCTCTATCTACATATTATGGACGTTTTGGAAAAACAACCAAAAATCAGCTTGCCCCCTATGGTTTTGCAAAAAAATTGTCTGGTCCCCCAAATGCCTTTCAAACAATTTTAGGAAACTAAAAATTGCAAAAAAAAATTGTCTGTTCCCCTAAATGCCTTTTTAACCATTTTAGGAAACTAAAAATACTTTTAAGCACTTTTTTGAAAAAAAATTCAAAACACAATTTTCCAAAACGTCCATATTTGCAGATTGGGCCCAATTTGCTTTGTTTAAAAAGATAAAATAATGCATTTTTAGTTCCAATTTGAATGCCTTTTCCGTAGTATTCAATATGCATTGGTGGACCATTGTAGTCACGAGTATTTGTTCCTGTGCGATTTCTTCATGGCAAGCGGGCAAGCGGCCATTGACTTGTTCACACATGTGATGGGACGTTCCATAAACCTTTTGCTGGTAAAAGAGATAACCTAAAGATAAAGACCTAAACTTCAAATAGTTGGCCATTGAGTTTTGATGATTTTCTAGAAAGTTCTACCTGGATTTTAAACGGGCTTTTACCAGGGACGTATTTAGGGGGGATACGGGTACGGGGTACCCGTGTCCCTCCCCCCAGGAAGGGAAAATAAAAAAGGAAGGGAGAGGAGGAAGAGGGAGAAGAAGGAAAAATTAAAAAACAGACAGATTTTCATCGAAATAATGATCAAATTTTCTTAGAGATAGCATCTGATTTTCCAAAAAATTTCCTATCGGAGCCTAACGGAACCGCCAGACCTAATAAAGTTTCCAATAAAAAATAAAGTAGATTTTCTTAAAGAAAACTCGCGAATTTTTATTTTTTTTAAAATTATAGGCAAAATCGCGCCTTTGGCGCGGGAAATTTTTTTGGTGGAAATGGTCGGCCAGCATGTGTGATGACCAAATCCTAGATACGTCCCTGGCTTTTACGTTAGTGTTAAAAAATTATCTATTGAAAGATTCCACACTGAAATCTCCAATTAAATTTTGTGAAAATCTGATTCCTTCCCCTAGTCCTCCTAATACGGATCGAGCATTTTGAAAAAAATGTAAATCGGATTCATGCCCCTAAAACATTTAAAATCTGCGAAGAAACTGATTGTAATACACAAAAAATTTCCAGAGCAACAAATAATAATTTTTATTTTATTGACAGAAAATGTTAGAGGAGAAGATAACCACCAACTATGATGCCATTTCTCTGTTTCTATGCATTTGCTTCTGCACTAAATATCGCGAATTGATGATTGAGCGGAATGTTGTGGCCATCGAAGGGTTGGTTTTCAAATATTTTATTTTATTTTGTTCTTTTTCAAATATTTTATTTTATTTTGTTCTTTTTCAAATATTTTATTTTATTCTTTTTCAAATATTTGTTTTATGTACTTTTCAATAAATGTACCAATATGCTCTTGACAGATACTGGGACGGATTAGAGAAAATGTTGTGGACACGCCTAGACTCCGTGATGGTGGCCCACAATGAGAGTGTACGTGCCATCGATGTACGCAAAATCCATGTCGACACTCGTCCATATTATGTTTGTTTTTGGACATGTACCGGAATTTCTTTTTTAGGGAAATTGGTCATTTTTTAATTTTGATTGTTAAATTTTTTGAAAAATCCAACTTGAGATTTTTAGGTGATCAGGAGGTATGCGGAATTGGCTGGCTCATTGTTGGTTTGCAGCGAATTGGCTTGCAAAAAGACCATTCCTCGTTTACAAGTTGGTTTTGTTCGTGTTATTTATTGTAATTTTTGGATATTTTTTTAGGAAATTCTTTCACGGCAACAGGCCGAAATTGAAGGCCTTCTCAACCGTCTGGCGACCCAACTAAAAACAAAAAAGGAACGATTGGCGTTCCAAATCAACAATTACGATGTGGTGCTTACAGTTTTGAATGTAGGTTGACGTAATATTTGATCAATTTCTATATTTTGCCAATTTTCTAAAATAAATTATCATGTCAAATCATTTTGAAAAAACCTGTCCTAACATGCGATGGGGGGAAACTGTTCCCCTTCTCCCAACTAGTTGTATCGGGAAAAATTTCAAGTTGACTCCGCCTAAGAAAATGCCAATTTTAAAAACCGAAGGCCATTGGGCGAAGGCCGCCAATTTTTAAAAAGTGACTAGTACCGTTTACCAGGGGTGGACCAAAATTTCGTGTTTCGTTTTTGGTGTTTTTTTCGGTGTAGATTTCGGGTTTTTTCGGTTTCGGTTTTTTCGAAGTTTCGGTCCACCCCTGCATAGGGGATCATTTTGATAAAAAATCCAAATAATAAGGAAAGCCAAGAAAAAACGAAGCGAAAGATTCTCAGCCATTTGAAAGCTATTTTCAAATCCTACAGTATACCCCACTACACTCAGAAGTGATTCTTTCCTCCAGATTGCGCTGCTAACAAGCAAAAGTTTATGCAATACATTATGCAAACGAAATGTCATGAATTTAGGAAACGAAATTTCAGAAAAACTTTAAAAAAAATTTTCGAAAAAAATTTAAATTTTGAAATGGGCAAATCGCTTTGGAAAGGTGCCAATCATATGCAGAATTCGATTCTGAGCATCTTTGTAATCAGTCGCGAAGCTCGCCGGAACCTAAAAAACTGAGTTATAGGTCG
>JAQIYK010000625.1:0-13033 GCA_034700465.1 Rotylenchus robustus | reverse complement strand
CCGGGCCAGGAAACCGGCATCCACCCCAAGCCGGCCCGGAAACCGGTCCGGCGATTTTGGAAATTCCGAACTCTACTATTTTGGCTATATTTTTTGCATATTTCGCAATTTTTTGGAATATAATGAGTATATTTAGTATAAAATTGAAATTTTTTCAAAAATTTTAGATGAAAATATGCTTTTTCTGCTTAATATTAGCTCAGAATCGCTCAAAATGGGCTAAAATAGCGCTTCGCTCAAAAATTGTACAAAATATGATAGTTAAAATTCATTTTTTATCCCATAAACTGAAAATACACTCCTAAAATGGACTTTTGAGGAACATACACTCCAAAGAATAGGAAAAAAATCTTAAAATTTTGCTCCCATTTTTTTGTTTTAATTTTTTGCAAATTTTTTTTGAAAAATTGGCATTTTTTATATTTGGTAGCCCAAAATGGCAATTGGGTTAATTTTAAAGTAAAAAATGCGTTTTTTAATGATTTTGAGCAACAAAATTAAAGGCTCATTTTTTATGCCTATTTTGTCTTTTTTTGTGCCTATTTTTGGCCTTTTTTGTGCCTATTTTGTTTTTTTGTGCCTAAAAATCCGGGCCCTACTGATTACCCAATTGAGTAAATACAGTTTTTTTTATTTAGCTGATCAAAAAACGTTTCAAATCTATATTTCGCCCGTCAGTGTGTATTGTTAGCGCAAGATGCTAGGCTGGAAGAGCAGTTGCCCGAATCCGTTGTGCCGGTGTTGCTGGCCGCGTATTAGTCAATGTCCGCCACCAATCTCCGAACTCATCTCCGTGTTCGCCGAAGACACATTCACGAGGCCAACCTATAACCGCTAAGTTTTTGTTTTTTTATTTAAATTATGGACAAATTTCTTTAAAAATAAACAAATTTTTGACAGAATAAAAAAAATTCTGGACAGAATTGGGAAAAATTTAAATTCTCTACAGAATTGAAAAAAAACTGGACAGAATTGGGAAAATTTTAAATTCTGGACAGAATTATAAAAAAATTCTGGAGAGAATTGGGAAAACAAAGCAAATTCTGGACAGAATTATAAAAAAAATTCTGGAGAGAATTGGGAAAACAAAGCAAATTCTGGACAGATTGGGAAAACAAATTCTGTACAGAATTGAAAAATCAAAAAACGACAAAAATTTAAAGTTAGAAAATACGAGGTTCGCAGAGAAACATTTTTCGCTCGTTTCAAATTTTTATTTTTCTCAGAGTGTACCCGAACGCGTTGCTTGTAGAGTTGTAGAGTTCATTGTCCGTGTCCGCCTCCCACGTCCGCCATCAATCTCCGAACTCATCTCCATGTTCGCCGAAGACACATTCACGAGGCCAATCTATGCCGGAAACGCGACAGGCGACAGCTACGTTTTTAGTTTTTTTAAATTATGGACAAAATTAAAAAAAGCTGGACTGCGCTGGGTAAAATTTAAATTCTGGATAGAATTGAGAAAAAAAAGAAAATCTTGACAGAATTGAAATTGAAAAAAATTCTGGACAGAATTGAGAAAACAAAGCAAAATCTTGACAGAATTGAAATTGAAAAAAATTCTGGACAGAATTGGACAGATTCTGGACAAAGCAAATTCTTGACAGAATTGAAAAAAATTCTGGACAGAATTGGAAAAACAAAGCAAATTCTGGACAGAATTGGGAAAACAAGGCAAATTCTGGACAGAATTGGGAAAACAAGGCAAATTCTGGACAGAATTGGGAAAACAAAAAAAATGGCAAAAATTTTAACATAGAAAATATTACAAGGAAACATTTTTTGCTAAATTTTTGAAAAGATTTTTGTTTCAAATCTATTTTTCTCTCAGAGTGTACCCGAACGCGTTGCGCCGGTGTAGCTGGTGCTGGCTGCGTAGAAGTCACTGTCTGTGTCCGCCTCCCACGTCTGCCAGCAATCGCCGAAGCGAGGCGCGAGGCCTATCCCTTGACCGAAGAAAAAATTGGGGAGAAAAACGACCTTTTGGAATTTCAAAAATCCCAGCCCGGGTCTAGCGTCACTTGTATTTATTACGAACTATGAACGATACTTTTCAGTATTTTATTACGTCGAATAAATATGTTGTGAGCGAAAAGTTGGCCGTAGTAACAAATCGGTCACTTTTGAATTATTTTTCAAATTTAAAAAATGCTTAAAAAATGAAAAGATTTGGGGGACCAAACAATTTTTTTGCAAATCCATAGGGAGGTCCAAGCTGATTTTTGGTCGTTTTCAAAAAATATATCAAAAGTGACCGATTTGTTACTAGTGCCGAAAAGTTGAAAGTTATGCACAATGCATAAATGTCTGATATTTCATCGTCATTTTGTATTAATTTTGTTTGGGAGCGGGAGGGTCGATAATCCAGAATTTGGCGCGAGATGGATCAGAACCAACAGCAACATATCCAAAGAGGGGCAAGGCCGAAGAGCATCAAAAGAGGCAAGGTCGAAGAACATAATCACTTTCAACAAGGTATTCGGGCAGGTGGGGAGTTTATGGAAAAGGTAATGGAAAGGATAAGGAAACTGATGATCGAGTTTGGGCTAGACCGAGAAATTGGCGCAAGTGCAAAAAATTTCTCTGGTCACACAGAGGGGGAATGACTCGTGGCAAAAGTTAAAAGTATTGCTCAACCGGCAAAATCAAAAACTTTATGTTCGATTTTATGGCATTTGCCGTGAAAACAAGATTTTGCCATGAAAGTTATGCGAAGTTTTGCATTTTTCAGTAATCTACAAAATATACACAAATTCTTGAAAAATTTCCTGGCGGCGCCTATCGGCGCCCATTAAAAATCCTCCCCCCATTAAAAATAAAAAAAAAGGCTAAAAAAATTTGCAATTTTCTGAAGGAAATGTAATCCTAATTTTGATTGCTCTCTGAAGCTTACGACCTCTAACACTTCCCGACGATCTCTACACTTTTACGACCTCCTCACTTTATAGGCCCCTGCTCAACTTCCGTTTTTGCGTCGCAAATATCAAATTTATTTTGTTTTCATTAAATTCAACAAATTTTAAACCATTAACAAATAAATTGTCGAACGCAAGGCCATGCCAGAAACGCGATAGTTAAGTTTCTGTTAAACATTCTGGACAGAATCGAAAAATCAAAAATAACAAAATTTAGACATAGAAGATGTGGGGTTCGCAAACATTTTTCGCTAAATTTTTGAAGATTTTTCGTTTCAATTTTTTTCTTAGAGTGTATCCGAACGCGTTGAGCGGTGTAGTAGCTGGTTGCGTAGAAGTCACTGTCATGTCCGTGTCCGAAATTATGAAAATTTTTTTTAAAAATGGACAGTTGGGAAAAATTTAAATTCTGGACAAAATTGGCAAAAACGAAAAATGACAAAAATTTAAACATAGAAAATGCGAGGTTCGCAAAAAACATTTTTCACTAAATTTTTAAGATTTTTCGTTTCAACTCTTTCAAAAATTCAATCAAAAAGCGGCGCCGGTGTTGCTGGTCGGTGTCAATCGATAGTTCTCGAAGAGAAGAGTCCATCTAAGACTGGATAAAGTTGCGCCGAGTTGCCCTGTAACCTGTTACTAATTTTCACAGATAACTTTTTCTATTGGTAGCTTCGATTCTTTTTTTCTATTGGTAGTTTCTCTTTTTAAATTTTCTTTGGAACTTAAATCGACGTATATATATAATAGACAATATAATCTCAAATTTTCCGCGCATTTGTAAAGGTTCAAAAATTTGGCTGAGCGTAGACAGAAAATACACCCGAAAAAGGTCAAAGTTTGTCTATATTAACTTAGTCCTTCCATTTTTGTACCTTTTCATAATAAAATAAGCAACTAACCGGTCTGTCTGCAACACAACACTAGACATTTTGGACAGTACAGGATAATTTGTACTTTGAAGTGGATCCGCATTGGAAAGTGAAAAAATGGGAAGAAAGACGAGGAGAATGGTCGCCGCAAAGCCTGTCTGAGGAAGAGGAGAGATGATTGTTGAACTTGAACCCACTGGTGGCGGACGGAGGAAGACAGAATTGTGTCAACTAACGACCTTGAACTTGTTAAACTTGAAACCTGAACTTAGGGGAAGGGAATTGGACCCGAATCTAGTGACTAGCACCCCCATTTCAAAGTTCACATAATGTGCAGAAGGGATCGACAACCTCTCATCCCTCCCCTGTTCATTAACTTGTTCCTGATCCTCCTTTCCATTCTTCTGGCAATATGCTCCTCTTCAATGTCCGCTGAGAAGACCAATGTGCTTTTTTACGTGCCTACTCTCTCCTACAGGTTCTGTATGTATTAAGGGGTTTAACTTACTACGATAAAAACGATATTAGACTACGATAAAAATAACAAAAAGGCCGAATGGGGGAAGGGGAAAGGGATATGAAACTTGCGCATAATCTCAATAAATTGCCCGGAAAGTGCCACTTACCGAAAACTTAGGTTACAATATGGTCAAAATGAGACTAATTTTGGGTATCTGACCACTAGTAGGTCCTTACTGATTGCTGATCTTACTGATTGCTGATCCTTTTTTTTATATTTATTCTCAACATCTCCTATTTACACTTCTCAAATATCCCATCAAAATTTCATTTTCAGCCATTTGGCATTCAACTTTCGTCTGGCCGAACTGCTTCAACAGAACGGACACAACGTGGTCTGGTGGACTAATTACAAGCAAATTAATCCTAACTGAAATGCTTTTTTTCCTTCCAAGACACTACTCATTGTGGAAGTGGACCCAATGGTCAGGGTACCTGCCCTCAAAGGGGCGAACAGTCCGAAAGTGTGTAAATGTTCCTCCAAACTACTCCATTGTCCTTCTCCCATTCGTTCTGTACCATTTTCAGCTGATCCGCGTGGATGTCGGCCTCGGCGACGGACTCCTTCCGCGCACTCTTTGGACCAATCCGGGCCCATATGAAGATGCTACGCCTCTGAACCCTCGCATATCCCTCAAACTCCTCCGTGTCGCCAACCTCTTGTCGACAGCATGCACAAGTGTTGATCAAATAGATCCTTATTTTCGTTTTTCTGTTTATCAGAACTTCTCTCCGACTCGGTGTTGCTCAAACGACTCCGTTCCGCACACTTTCAACTCGGAGTTGCAGAACAATACGACCCATGTGGATTTGGACTATTTCAGCTCATCGGGATCTCTGAGGTAGAGTGTTTGGCTAATTTTTCGATAGGTCTAATGGAGCAATGGACGACAAATTGGTTAAGATGTTGTGGCTGAGTGGCACGGCAACATACAGACTTCAAATGGAAACAATGGGAGTGCAGCAACCATTGAGTTATGTCCCAGGTAAAGCAACGACAACAACACGTTTGGATCTAGATTTGTGTTAATTAAGAGTTGTTTTCGCCATTTTCGGACCAAATGGACTTTTGCCAACGAGTGCTGAACTGGCTGATAGCAAAGGTAAGCCTAAAAAGTCTGGTTGAATAATGATGAATGTTAACAGATCACCGAACACATGCACAGCATTTTTTCAATCGCCAAAGTGGAGAAACTGATCTATGATTTGTCGCAAGGAAAAGCGGAGTCAGCAAGTTGGACTTCAAGCTGTACATTAACCTGCAACTCGACCAGCAATACCCTGTTTAAACCGGCCCGATTGGTCCAATTTGTGGCCGATTCGACCAGTACCGTGCTGACCAACACCGCCACACTGCTCGATTTCCCCTGCCCGAGGACCACCTCCATTCAAGCGATTGCAGGAATAACCATCCCCAGAGGGGACAATGACTCCAAACTGGAACAAGTTTGGGGAATCGGACAAATTGAACAAAAACAAACACAAAATAACACACAGAAATGGTCGGAGCTGGTGGAAGGAAGTGCCTTCGTCGGCTTTTGGCTGGTCACTTTTGGCTCAATCGCCCGCACGGCGGACATGCCTTCCGCCATGTTCCGCTCCCTGCAAAATGCCTTTGCTCGCTTTCCAAACATTTTATTTATTCTCAAATTTGAGCGTATACCACACAGTCCACGGCATGACAAACCTTTTCTGTTGGAGCGTAACGTGGCATATGCCCGGTGGATGCCCCAACTCCAATTGATCGGTAAAAAGCCAATTTGGTGGATTATTGATCACTGATCAAAACATATTCCCTTTCCCCTCCCAAGCCCATCCCAAATGTTCGGGTATTTTGACCCACGGCGGTTGGAGCAGTGTGTTAGAGGCAGTGTGGCACCAGAGACCGATGGTGCTGATGCCACTTTTTGCTGGTCTGTATAAACAAAAATTGGTGTAGAATCCAAAATACTGACCGAATTAGTTAAAAAAACGCACCTCGACAAACTCATATACTAATTCATTCACACCAAAGTATACGAACACATTTGGTATGGAACAAAAAATATTTTAGTAAGGCACAAAAACTATATTTGATGCCGAATTCGAGTTTGGGTTAACTTTTTCTGATCCGCCCAATGCCTTTCTCTGGATTTATTCATAGGTTGTTCAGATCACTTTAAAAATGCCCGTGCAATTGAGGCAAAAGGACTGGGAATGGTGGTGGACAAACTGGCAGTGGAGGGAAACACATTCGGAAATGCAATCGGAAGGATCATCGGGGACAAAAGGTACAGTATCAGAGTGATACAGTATACACTATACAGTATCCAATTCAATGGGAAACCACTTTAAACTTTAAAAGATTTAAATTGGCGAGTGCCAAATTTGCGCGAATGTTGCGGGACGAAGAGTCGCTAATCACACCCGAGCACATTGTTCTGTACCGGGCGAGAATGGCACTGAAGAAGTACAATGGCGGGCGAAAAAAGGGAAGAAGGCCCAAGGAAATGACAATAGTCAAGGCCAAACTGGCCGGGCACGGACTTGCAGGACACATTTTGGCACTGTTTGCACTCTTTTGTCTGATAAGTCGATAACTGGTTTAGTAAAGTACTGCTTCATCTTTTTGCTCATTTTCTCTTTTTTCGACAAAATATCACTTAGTTGTTAATATAATATGTATAGGATTGCCAATAAAAAACAGTCCATTGACCAATCGAAGAATACTGTATTTTATTTTATTTAACACCCGCCGGCGGCGCGCGTTAAATTATCAACACCTTCTCGGAGGGGCGTACAATGGAGGCGGGCGAACCGGAACCCAAAAAACCCCGGAACTTCCGGTCACCGGAACCGGAACTTCCGGCGCAGCTCTAGTGTCTAGTCTAGTGTCTAGTACTAATGTGGGGTGTGGGGTCTATTGTCGGCAGTGATCGATCGATCGTTGCGCGGCGGGAGAATAGCGACGGAGAGAGAGGTTTTGTCCCCGTTTGTCGCAAAATGTCGATATTCCAAATTTTCTAAGTAAGTTCATTCCTGATTTCTTTTGGTTACAATTTAAAAAAAAACATGAAAAACACACTGAAAAATCAAAGTTGCATATTGAACAATTTGTCCCTTTTATTTCTTTTTTCCCACTGAGTCAAACATTCAAAACAAAAATTTCTTTTCCAGCAGCAGACAACTGTAACAGCAGCAATTTTGAACACAGTTGAATACCATATACCCACTTAACTAACTTTTTTGGGTTTCTTCCAATAATTTGGATTTATTAGAATCACACTACTCTAAGTACAGTGTCTATAATTTGGACTGAGGTATGAAATAGGAAATGATGAGGTTTTAAAAAGATTAAAAATTAAAATTGTAGATAATTCAAATTAATAAAATTAAAACAAAATACACAACCAGCTGTTTTCCCTCCCTCCCTCCGTTACAATTTCCTTCCCCGTCCAACCTTTCCTTCCTTATTCACCCTTTTTCCATCTTTTCTTCATTTTCCATTCCTCCTCTTCCTCCATTTTCCCCCTTTTCCACCAAAGTAATTTCTTCGCCGTCGACCATCAGCAGGCGCGATGCAAATAAATAATAAACCGGAATGGACGAAGTAAGGAAAGGAAGGAAAGGAAGAAAAAGACGGTCGACGATGGTCACTTCAGCAGAATTCCGAATCAGACGACGGCGATCGAGGCGGCGGGCGGCGGAGGAGGGAATTATTCGCGGACCGAGGAAAATTCCTCATTTCCCCTCCTTCCTTCTCTCCTTCATTCCTCCCCAAAGGCGACGTCCCCCTTCTTTTCGTCCTTTGGTCGTAAGTCGTAAGATAAGGAAGAAGGTGGAAAGGGTGGGAGGGAGAAGAAGATGGAGGGGGGGGGGGAGGAAGAAGGTGGAGAAGGTAAGGGGGAGGGGGAGGGTAGGAAAAGGTTGGAAGCCGCTCTTAAAGGGCGAGTGACCATCACCCACTCTCTGCGCTCCTCCGGCCCCCTCGGGTCCGTCCCTCCCCTCGTCTCCCATTCTTCGCTCGTACTTTTCAACAAGGTCACCCACCCACCCACTCATCACCCACTTTCCTTTCTTCAACTTTCCTCCTCTTCCGCACTCATTCCTTCCCCCAACTCATTCCTAATTCCTTTCTCCTCCTTTTTTTCGCAACTCTCTCTCATCAGCTGGAACTCCCAATATTCCTTTGGCGGAATTTGAACAGTTCCATAATGCCGCCTGGGCAAAAAAGGACATTCTGAAAAAAAGAAGTTTTTCACACTGGACACGCACAATTTGTTGGGTTTGGCCTCCTGCCAGACACTACTCTTTTTGCCCATTCCCGCCACTCACTCCCCACCTTCCCCCCCCACATGTCTCTCCCTCCCTCGTGTCTTTTCCCACCTACTTTGTGAGTGCAGGTTGTCCCTGACCCCCTTCTTTCTTCCTCTTTTTCTCTCTCTACCTTCTCTGTTCCACTCTCTCTCATTCTCGCGCATCCCCTCCCAATCCCTCCCGTATTCGATTAGCATAATGGAAGGCAAAGGGAGTTCAGCAGGGAGAGAGTGTAGTGTATGGAGGTGAGTAAATAAGTGTTTGTTTGTTTGTACTTGCACTCTCTCCCCCTTTGCCCTTTCCCTCTCTCTATCTCCCACTCTCTTCTCTTTACCTTTCCCCAGGGTATAACACACTCTCTCGGCTGGTTGCTCGCTCTCGACCATTTCCGCTAACAATGCCTTTACCAATAACAACCGTTTCTTCGCTCTCCTCCACAATTGACCAAAACCAAAAATTTACGTTTGTAACTCCCTCGAAGTTTATTGTCATTTTTATTCCCTTGGGAATTTGCTGTTGTTTTTTGTTTTTGTTGCCCAGCGACGACCCAATTTGTTCCGCTCTCTTCGGTGCCCTCATTTCCCTGTTCTCTATTTTGTGCACACTCTTTCCCCTTTCTCTGCATATCTCCCTCCCTCTTCTTCTCCCTCTTTCTTTTTCTGATCAAATTAATCGTCCAACAACTATTTTCCTGGCTGGCTGGTGACTGTACTTGCACTCTCTCCCCCTCCACGTTTCAGTTCAATTAACCAACCCAATCTGCTGCTGTCTATCTGTTACTTTGGTTGGTTTATCCATCCAACAGCGAAACACATTTTGTACAAAATCATTCACTCATCAAAATTGATCGATCCAAATATGTACAACAACTACGATTTTATGTCTCAAATGTATTTATCCAACAATATTATTTATTAATAGCATTTACCATTCATTATCATACTCATTTTTCTGGCAATCCATCATCTTATACTGTGTGCGCGAGATCAAATGCCAAGAAAAGGTAAATCCAACTTGTTCCAAATGTTCACAATTTACCATCTCTTTCCATTGTCATACTGTAGATGTACATCGCTCGCTGGAGCTGTTGGAGGAGTACCATGCGGAGCTATTCAGAACGACGGACGCCGAGCTGAAGATGGCCATCGAGCGGGTGATCAACGTGTTCAAGCACTCCCTGTTCAACGCACTTTGTGGTGAGTGAAGACTGATCAATTAATCTGATCAAATCCATTATCTTGCAGACATCCATGACCTGTACGAGAATGTTCTGCTGAATGAGCGGGTTCCAGTTGGTGACAAAGTGAGCCATCAACCATCATAACCTGTTCTCCATGTTCTTCCTTGTCCTTCTTCAGGTATATGAATCGCGTCGATTTGCCACCCGTTGGGAGCGTTCGCCAGTCGGCGGATCCGGCGGTGTTCCGGTCATTTCCACGTCCGTTTCGCCTCCCTCCGCTACTCTCCGTCCTCAACCTCAGCCCCGCTCGCCCAATCATCCCTCCTCTATACGATCTTACAGTGCTGGTGGTGAACCAGGCCACTTTCTGCAGACTTCCCCGGTATTCACCTCTTCATTTATGATTGCTGATCAGAGATCAAATAACGCCTGTTCAGATCAACAGATTGGTGGATGAGGGCGGTCGAGAGTGGGAGGTGGAAGAGGTGCTGTTGGATGTGTCTAAGACTGGACTGGGTTTCTCCATCAGCGGAGGTCGAGATCGGGAGTTGGACCCGGTGTACAACGACAGATATATCCGGGTCACGGATATCTCGCCAGGAGTGAGCAATGGACATCTAAAACTGATTAGCTCTGTTTGATTTTAGGGAGCAGTTCAAAAGGACGGAAGGGTTCGGGTGGGCGACGTGATTTTGTTCGTCAACGACTGGGAAACGGTCAACTGTGACCATGACTACGCTGTTGAAGCACTCAAAAAAGCGGGCACTTTTGTCCGATTGGTAATGATCTTTTTGGGGAATTAGCTTCATTTTTCTGTTAATTTTTAGGTGGTGAAGCGACTGAAGCAAGCCCCGCTGCAGAGGTCGTTGAGCCAATCCCATCTGAGCGAGCCCATTCTGGCAGCCGGCGGATTCCAACGGACACCGGCCACAGATACCCGCGCATCCTTCCATGGCGCTACCCTACAACCACCTGCTCGATCCCGTAAGCATCCTGAACACATTGACGATTTATTAAGCTGATCGCTGATCTTTAAACTTTGATCCCATACGCCTCTCCCAATTCAGAGTCCCTGCACCAGTTGCCCGTCAACGTGACTGCCAGTTCGTCCAGTCCCTTCACCGCCATGGGCACACTGCCACGGCGAGTGACTGTCCAACAACAGCCACTGCCCGCACCCGTCCAATTCACGCCGACAATAGGCGATCCGGGAAGACAGCCGAGATGGTAAGGAACAGGGTTGCACCGGACATCGGAAACTAGACCCCCCCTCGAAAACCCTTGCACAACCTTTTTCCAATCCGTCACCTGAAACTCAAACCGGAAAATTTTTCAGCCGACTCAAATGCGAACTGGTAAAAAATTATATAGTTACTCTAGAACAACTCAAACCATAAACCCGGAATACCATAAACCCGGATTTTTTCCGACTTTTGAAATTTTTGAACCGAAACCCGAACCGAACTTTTTGCTGATTCGGCATAACCATGGAAATGCATTGATTGAATAGGAAGATAAAACAAAATTGTAAGGGTGTCCATTCGGAAGGCGGAGGGTTTTGGCTTTAACATTGTTGGCGGCGAAGACGGAGAACCCATCTACATCACGTAAATATTGTTTGTTTATTTAAAAAAATAAGTTGAGAATTTTAAAGGCGAGTAGCACCCGGAGGAGCAGCCGATCTAACGGGAAGCATTCGAAAGGTATGGAAAGGACTGATCAGATCAGATCAGGGAGATCAGTGATCGTGCATTCTCAGGGCGATGTGCTGTTGCGTGTCAACGACGTGGACTTGTCGCGCGCCACTCATGGCGAGGCAGCAGTCGCCCTGAAGGCAATTCCCCAGGGCTCCCAAGTGCAGATGTTGCTACAGTACAGACCAAAAGGTTTTCCTCACTTCATTGGCATTTTGTTTATGCAAATTTTAACTTTGATTTATCAAAAAACAACACCAAAAAAGACTTTTGTATTGTCCCAATTTTTAAGAATTTGCCGACTTCGATGACAAACTGGAGAGGGCGCAAGCAGTACAACAACAGCAACAACAGAACTATCGATGACTTACAAACAAATAAATGTATTTGCCCGAACAATTTTTGAGATATTTTCGGAATTTTAATTTGGAACACCACGAACTGTCACCAACAAGCAGCAAATGATAAAGTTCTTTGGATTTTGTTTTTCAATATACGAAGCAAATATTTTGACGGGTTTTGAAGTCAAAACTACAGTATTTTGGAGAAAGATACGGTAAGATACAGTGTGAAGATACGGTACTGCTTGGTGGGTACGATAGCTTATCACGGTATAGTGATGATTCTAAAGTCAAAGATACGGTATACTGGAGGAAGACACAATGCTGGTTTGTTGGGGTACGGTAGCGTGCCAAGATAATGATGTTGTGTTGTGTTGATTCTCAGCCAAACATTGCACATGTTACCCAACGATTTGTTGGTTATTTATTTATTTATTTATTCAGATTTTTATTTTGGGTTTGCTATGCTTTGTTCCCTCTCCTCACGATCAACAATCCTTTTTCCCCTTTCCCCCTTTTCCCATATTTTGGTCCTTTTTTGGCTTTTTCCCCTTCTCCCCCATTTATTTGTTGTGATAGATGATAATACATTCTCCTCCTCCGTCCGTCCCCCGAAAAGGGACTATTCTCTCCTTTTTCTATTTGTTATTCCGAAGATGGCGATAATATTAATAACAGTACAATTGGTGTGCAAAAAGTTGTGATGTGACCATATCGAAACGAAGCGGGCTGGGTAAGAGGAAAGGGAAAGAAAGGGTTGCTCAAGGTCGTTTTAAAGTTCCATTTCTTCGTGATTTAATTGTTTTACGACTTATCTTTGTCTCGGTCGATGGTCCTTTTGATATTTTGAGTTGTGTTTTCCAAACGATTTTTTGCTGTAATGGATGTTGCAACGATGGTATGTGGTGTTCGACGGGGGGAGGAGGTGGACATGAATGTATTTGTGAATTTGCGAACAGGAAAATCGATTTTAAATTCGAGGGGAGTTTAGAGGGTGAGGGGAGAGGAGATCATTGGACGAAGAAAAGAAAGTGTGCGTTGTTTGTGGGTTCGAGAGCGAGACGAAAAGAGAGGAGCAAAGGAAGAGGAGGAGGAAAACGGGAACACGAAAAGACCATAAGGACGAGAACAGTGCGCGGACGAAGGGAATGGCCAAAAAAGGAAGGAGGAGGAGAGGGAGGAGGGACAGAACATGGAGGAAGGAGGAACATAAAAT
>JAQIYK010000624.1:0-13044 GCA_034700465.1 Rotylenchus robustus | reverse complement strand
AGGGTAGAGAAAAGTAAAATGAGAACAAGAGCCGGTCAGGAAAACAAAAATTTGAATACAAGGGTGAATTATGCGTTATATCGCCTGCAAGAAACGCGCAAGCGAGAATATGACCAAATTTTCATTCAGTCGTGCAAAAGCACTAACTTCCAACTCCAATTAGCCAAAGCAATTTTGCAAATCAATCCGACGGAGGGCATAAAAAAGTTATTTAATCGCGATGATCTTGTGGCTAAATGGATAGGAGACACACTCGAAATTGGTTTTTGTGTTGCCACAACACCAGAAAAGATATTTTGGGACAAAAAATTGGACGGAATTTGTTACGAATTTACCCCAGTTTTTGTCGAAAATACTACCTTTTTCATCAGACCGGGATCGCGAACGCTAAGCATGGTCAGTAAACAGAGCAAATGCGGTGAATATGAGAAAATAGTTAACATGAAGAACGAAACTCAGAAAGAGATCATACAAAAATTGAATACAAAATTACACGAAATTAAGCCAAAGTACCGAAATGTCCAAAACCCATTAGTGCTTAGGGCAGGAGCTCTTTTTGAATCCGAAACAGCACGGATCGAGGAAGCACTTTTGGAATATAGAGCCAAAATGAACAATTTACCTTCAGCATCACTTCGCGTGGTACAAAGGACAAACATTTCATATGTCATACAGCTTATTCGGGAAGAAGTGAATGAAACAATGGGAATAACCTTTGCAAAAACAGAAAATATGTTTGACCTAGTGAGAAAAATCCCCGAAAAAGCCCAGGAGGCAATGAACTCACTGAATACACTCATTTTGATCCTGATTCTTATCCCTACCCTCATACTCACAGGAGTTATGGCATATTTTTGCTTCAAATATCGAGCAATTATTTATGTTGGAATTAGAATTGGGACAACAGTTGCTCGAATCATCAGAAACATTTTGGGTATGAAAAAATCTAACAGAACAGTGGCAGCAGTGCCTACGGCTCCTGTTTTGGACCCTCTAGACCAGGAGGCATACGTTTTAGATTATTTGCCGCCCAGAACAATTTGTGTTATTTCTAACGATCCCAGAAGGCTACCATCAATCCAAGTACATATGAATGGATTACTTACCACGGCATTAGTCGATTCATGTGCCAGTGTTTCATATTGTAGGGAAACAACTGCTCGAAAAGCTGGATTACAAATTCAAAAAATTGAAAATGGAAATACAAATTTAAGCGCGGCAAATGACTCAAGCATCCAAATTTTAGAAACAGTAAATTCAATACTGAGAATCGAAGACCAAAAAACAGGAAATTTTGGAGCATGGAGCGCAAATCTTTTGGTCTCTCCCGATAAACACTGTCCCGGACCTCTATTAATCGGGTTGCCACTCATGACCGAACTCAAAGGCATAATTTCATTAGCAGATCGGAAAGTTTGCCTCGGAGAAATCTGGACCAATATAATTTCTGTTATTGGAACAGATTCGGCACAAAAAACACTCCGAGTAACAATGAAAAACACAGAAATCATGGATCCAAGATCAGAAACAATCATTTCAGCACAAACATTTGGAAAATTTCCCCCAGAAGACATTTTTTTGGTCAAAGAGTCAAAACACAAATACCAAACAATAAAAATTGGAAGAACACTGGTCTGTCCAGGAAATACAAACAATGTTATTTTGCAAATCCTGAATGCAGGAAATGCCCCAGTCAAGATTTACGCAAAATCCCATCTTGCTGAGTTGGTACCACTCAAAACGAACGAAATTTATGCGTTACCTGGAGACGAAATTCATTCGAAAGATTATATTCCACCCGAAGCTAGATGGAGTGAAAATTTACCGAATTTACCATCTTCTGATCCTAAAAAGCCTATGTCTGAAAAAACTATACTTGAGGGTACAAAACTTAGTCAAATAGGCCAAAAAGAACTGAAACTTACGATTGACAAGCACAGTGCTGCTTTTGTTGACGATGATGGCCAAATTGGGCGCTACCAAGGGAAAATCGTACATCGTATCGAACTTGTACCAGGAACCTCGCCATTTCATCACCGAGCATACCGTACAAACCCTGAAATGCGTCATGAGATTGAAAAACAAATAAAAATGATGCTAAACCAAAATATTATCAGGGAATCAGAGAGTGAATGGGCCAGTCCAATTGTACTCGTTCCAAAATCGGATAAAAAATCATGGAGATTTGCAATTGACTATAGATCATTGAACAAACTGACTAAAAAGCGAGTTTTTCATCTCCCAAACATCCAAGAATTAATCGATTTAATGGGTGCAAAAAAATATTATAGTTGTATGGACTTGCAGCAGGGATTTTTACAAATACCGATGTCAACGGAAGACATCGAAAAAACTGCTTTTATAAGTCACATGGGAATTTATGAATTTTTGACAATGCCATTCGGACTCACAGGGACCCCTGACACATTTCAGAGGGTCATGGACTCTCTCCGCAGGCGATTAACCGCCGCCATGCTAATCTATTTGGACGATATAATTATTGGCAGTGAAACGGAAGAAGCACATTTACACGAAATCACCCAATTTTTGGAACTATTACAAGAAGTTGGACTTAAACTGAAAATCGAGAAATGCCGATGGGGAATGGCCGAAATTCGATATTTAGGATTTTTACTGAGTGAAAAAGGAGTACGTATCGACCCAAAACAAATTGAATCGGTCCAAAATTTTAAAGCACCCAAAACGTTAACGGAACTTAAAGGCCTAATTGGCGCTTTAACATATTTCCGAAGGTTCATTAGAAACTTTGCGCATTTTGCTCGGCCTTTACAGATTTTGACCCAAGACAAGTATGAAGGGAAGATAGAAGAATTCTGGGGAAAAGAACAGGATGAAGCACTTGAAATACTCAAAACAATGCTCATTTCACCTCCTGTTTTACAATCCCCACGATTTGGTCGTCAATTTACTATTGAGGTTGATGCCTCACAGAAGGGATTAGGAGCAGTCCTAATGCAAGAAAATGGGCCAGTTGCATTCACATCACGTGCATTAAATAGGCATGAGTCTAACTATCCATCAGTGGAACGTGAGGCACTTGGACTTGTGTACGCTGTAAAGGAGTTTACTCCGTATATAGTTGGTTCTGGGACAACAGAAATAATAACTGATTGTCAAGCCCTCACCGGAATAATGAAAGCAAAAGAACTCACGGGTAGAATGGAAAAATACCAAATAACACTCCAGAATTTTGAATTAAATATTACATATCGCCCCGGAATCAAAAATAAAATTGCTGACTTTCTTTCGAGATACAATATCAAGGGAATCGAAAATAAAGACGAAAAAACGGAAGACAAAACATTGAACAATGAACAGAAATTGGAAAAGGCCATAAAAAAGACAGAAGGGAATACAAAAATTTCAAGTATCGAAGACCAGGCAATAAAAACATTAAAAAGCCAAATTTCTCTGAAAGAAGTTGTTGAGGAACAGAAAAAAGTAAAAGATTTGACAAAAATTTACCACATATTGAAAACAAAAAGATATCCTGAGGATATACTTAAGTGGCGGACAGTGGAAAGAGATTATTGCCTGATCGGAAACGCGATATATTATAAAAATGGGAAAGAGAATGAAGAAAGACCGAAATTGGTTATTCCTTACTCGCTTAGGCAAAAAATATTTCAAGTAATCCATCAGCCAGGTCATTTCGGATTCGAAAAGACTTGGCCAGAGTTCAAAAGTCGCTTTTATTGGCTAGGAATGAAGAAGGATGTACAATTATTGGTTGAAACTTGCGAACATTGCCAAAAACGAAAAATTTTGCCTGGCCAAGCAAAAACAGCACCAAGTGTCCCGATTGAACCATCAAAATATCCATTTCAGAGAGTACATTGTGATTTAATGGGTCCTCTAAAGAAAACGGAAAACGAAAACCTATACATTTTTGTTGTGGTTGATAGTTTCTCAAAATGGATCTTAGCAAAGGCTATTCCGAACCAAAAAGCAGAAACAGTTTCTGAAACATTCACAGAAATTTTGATTCACCAACATGCCACTCCAGAAAAGGTGATCACTGATCAAGGAAGACAGTTTATGTCAGAAATTTTCACAAATCTATCAAAAATATACGGATTTGATCATTGTAATACAACCCCGTATCACCAACAAGCTAATGGTAGTGCAGAAGGAAGCATTCGAATAATTTCGAACATTATGGCAAATTTGATAAACGAAAATGGAGATAATTGGGACAAATTACTAACCCATGTACTTTTTGCCTATAACACAGCAATAAATATGTCCACAAAATTTTCACCATTTTATACACTGTACGCACGAGAACCCCGTTTACCAACCGATAACCTCTTAAAAATACCTGCAACCGATGAAGCAAATTCAGATATTCACATATACATCCGTGAACATTGTGAAAAAGCTAGAGAAGCATGGAAAATTGTTGGAGAAGAAATTTTGAAAGCCCAGGAAAAATTCAAAGAGGCAAATGACCAACAAAGGAAGCCCATTGAGAAGAATTTTGAAATTGGAGAACTAGTATTATTAAGAAAAGAAGTACTTAAACACAAATTTGATTCCCGTTGGACAGGACCTTTAATGTGTGTAGGAATGGAGAAAGAAAAACACAACATTACCCTTAAAAGTCTGGACGGAAAAGCAAAAATCAAAAAAGTACACGAGGAAAAAGTAAAAAAGTTTCTTGGACCCGCAATTTTACCACTAAGACCGGCTGATGAACCACTCGATTGGACTAAATACACAGCAGATAAAAATTTGGAGCAAGAAGAGAATGAACACAGCTCTGAAGAAGATGCAAATGCTGAAATAACCGAAAAACTGGCAAAAGAAAATCAATGGAAAGGAATAGAGTCGAGTGATGAAGAAAGCGCAGATGAACCAAAAATAATATACATTAATTCATTACTTTTGCCCAAAGATGAAGATGTAGAAGAAGAAGAGGAAGAGCAGGAAATTGAAACTGAAATAACTGTAAATAATGTCAGTAGTTGGGCAATTGTTGATCTACCAGGGATCCCAATTAGTTCATACTACCCTGAAAACATGCTAGATCCAAATTGGAAAATAGAGTACGATAATCCACTCAAAATTATAAAAGCTATTTGCCTGAACCATATTGTTGAATTTTGTGTGTCCGAGAGACAAGAACAAATAATACTGGGATATGAGATTCAAGAAATACTGAAGGATTACTATGAAGAACAAACAAATCAGAGAATCCGTGATTACTATGAAACATACAAAAATTGGGACGGAGAAATCAGAAAAATTCGAAAAATCCCAGAATTTGAAATAATTTCTGAAGAAAAAAGTGAAAATCGGGATCAGGAAACTCAAAAATTTGGAATAAATGCAATAAATATAACACACACGGAGAAAGAAACTCCAAAAATAAATGAAAACTCAGAAATTAGAATCACTGAAATCACACTCAACGGCACACCTAAAAATGCATACGTAACTTGGCCCGGAATGGGCCTGGATTCTTTAATTCCTGAGAATTTAGTTGAACCAAATTGGAAAATCGGCACACAAGGCAACCAAAAAATTGTTTTTGGGAAATGTTTTGAGACAGAAATAGAATTTGTCATTACAAAATTTGACAAAATCGCACTAGGACCGGATATACAGTTTGCAATCGGTGATTTTCTAAAAGAAGTACCGAACGGAAGTGGAAAAATGGAATATTTTAAATTATTTACAAACCATCTGAATCAAATTCATAAAATCCGAGAAATTCCGGAAATAACGATAATTCAAAACGAGGTCATTAAAAATCCAAAAATCGCATTCATAAGATCTAATGACTCAGAGGTGAATGAGAATTATCGAGATCATAGCATAAAATATAGCAAAAAAACACAACTAATAAGTACAATAGAATATGAAAACGAAAAAATAATTAATTTAGTTATGGACGGACTTAACTTCGAAGACATGATGCGGAATTGGAATGAGGAAGGGTTACGTTTAAAAGCCCTAAGATCACAGATTCTGGCAACACAAGCGGAAAAGCAAAAACAAGATCAAAAAAAGTTGATCGAGGTACAAACCATGGAGGCGAGAAAGGCCCAAAAAGAAGCTGAAGAGGAGGCCAAAAAGCACAAAGAAGAAGAGGCAAAAGATAAAAGAGGAGAGGAAAAGGAAGTAGAAGACGATACAATTGCTTCAGAAGCAAAAAGGAGCGAAAATATTGATTGTATCTCCATTGGAGACAATGATGAAGAAGAAGAAGAAGTATTGAATCAGGACCAAGCTGTGAAAGATAAAATTGGGAGAAAAAGAGTTAACCCACCCACAACGGGGGAAAAGACTCCGGAAGGCGGGGAAGTGTTCAACCAACTGACCTATCGAGCGGGTCACACACCGGCGAGATCAGGTACTCCGGTTGAAGAATTTCAAAATGAAGGATTCGGAAAGGCACGAATGGATATGGGAGAGCCAGCGCGCGAAAAGCGCCGAAGAATGAGTACACTCTTCGACATACATGTGTATGACGAAATACAGCCAGATGTCCACCCAGTTATTGATTCTTGGATTGAGATAAAATTGCGTTGCAACGAAGTCATTCGGACAATTGATGACTCCATCGAGAAATTGAGGGATTGGAAGGAAGTGAACCTCCCCGTAAATGAAGAAAAGAAGTCCTACTTCGAACATGATAATCGGGCAGGAATTCCCGAAACTTTCCGCGGAAGAGGACGCGGAAGAGGAGAATACCGCGGGAGATACAAGGGAAGATGGGAAAATTTCAGAGGAAGATGGAACTCTTGGCGCGGACAGTCCCACCCACCAACCTGGTACTCGCAGCCGAACGTGGGCAACTCCAGCTGGGCCACCGCACCAGCAACAAACTGGCAAGTTGGCAGTGAGCGCCTGGGTACTTCTGCGGCAGCAGGGCTGAGGAACAACACAATGCCCACCACCAGCGCACGCCTACCAAAATTGGGAGATGCACTTAGGGAAATGAACTCAGGAAATGGATGGTTCTGATTTTGTTTCAATTTGGAAAATTTTTGTTCTCTACTTTACTCTATCATATAATTTTCTTTTGTAATCACCTATCTTTCTATCATTTACTTAATGGGGAAAGCCAACCAACACCCCCAACCTTCAAAAACAAAAACAAAAAATAAAATAAAAACACAAAAAATATACAAAAATTACAAATCCAAAAAATAACCCCACATATATAACCCAAAACTTTTCAAAACACTCACAAAATGTATATGTAGTCACAGCCTCCAGTCACGGAAAAGTTGTCCACAATGAAATAATATTTTGAACTCAAAAATGACCTGAAAAGTTACATAATTAGTTAAGAAAGTAAACGAAAACGAACAAAAATGAATGAATTAATAAATAGACCAACAAATACATTCATATTCATATTGACCTTTTCAGCCTTTAAAAAAAATGTTGAGTTGACAAAATGAACAAAGAATGATACATACCCTCGCATCCACCCTTTTCTGCATCGTCACTCACATTCATATCCGCCAAAATAATCAATACACGTTCAATTTGCCGGGTCGGCAAACAAAGGGGTCACTGATGAGACCAAGAGACCAATCCCCATTCTCTCTCTCGCTCTCGCCCCTCCCATTCTCATCACGCCTCTTCTAGGTCTATCTCTCTCCTCTATATATATATTTGATCTAACCACTCGAATCGCTCTCTCCCACCCATCATTTCTTTCCCCAGGGCGAAAGCCCGTCCCCCGGTGTTCCTAGTGGCCTCGGGCTACGTTCCGGAACACCGGATTGTTCCCCGCCTTACCCCGCTCAGGATAAAGTCTATTGTCCAAGGTCCCCCAACCGAGCAAGAACCCACAGGGGTCCCCTCCCAACTATCATGGAGGTCCTACCCGGATATGATCAAAATGATCATCTCGGTATGAAGTAGAGATACGGACCAAAATACCGTAATCACAATAATTGAGCCCCACCCCATGTAAATAATTACACATTCCTGCCTTCCCACCTCATTGTACAAGAACAAAAAACCATTATTACAACGAAATTTGCCCAAATTTCGCTCCAAAATACCCAATCAAATATACACAAACCAAAATGCGATGGAAAACTTGTAAATTTTAATGGAATGAAAACCCACCAAATCCAAATGAAATGCAATCAATAAACCAGACAAGTATTTGATCGTTCGATCATGTATCCATCCGTCCGTCCGTCCTCCATCCATTCCAAACCTATAAAGAAAAAAAATCAAATAAAAGTGCCGCCAGTCTTAACTGAATTATTTTTGTATCATTTTCAAAAACCATTTAAAAAGAAAAAGAAGAAAAGAACAAAAACTCACCAAGTGAACACATTACACCATTTCTGAGGCTACAATTGCTTGACCAAGATACGGTGGCGGAGGCAAACGCACCTGCCAACAGAATTAAAAATAATTCAAAAATATATGTCGGAAAAACATGAATTAATTAACTCACCTGTCGAGAAGGACCACTGACAACACAAAGCGGTGTATTAGGAGCTGGCGGAACCAAACGCTGAATAATGAATTTTACAAAATGATTACATTAATTTGATTAAACTAAAAGCACAAACAGTAAAACACTTATCACCTGAGTTGGAACGGACGGAGTTCGGTAACGGGCCATCAAATTTCGCAGAGTGCTTTGAAATCCTGCCGGAAGCGAACGAGAAGTGTTCGGTGGCACAATGGGACGGCGACGAGCTCGAATCGGACAACTTAAAATTAAAAAATGGAAAAATTAGACATTTTTTCAAAAAATAAACAAATAATAATAATTATAAAATAATAAATTTATAATTAAATAAAACGACCTCTACCGACAATAAAGCTTGACCAAAATAATTGAAGAGCAAAGTACTAGCCCCAAAGCGATTCCTCCCGCAAGTAAGAAAATGCAGAGCATAATGTAATGTTTCTCGGGGAAAGAGACGAAGTTTTGGAAGTCATCATTGGGATTAATCGACGGAGGCAAACAGAATGATGGGTCGGAAAAAGTACGGGGTTCCCAACAAATAAATGTAGGAGGGCAAGTACATGCCTTGGAATGTTCCCAAAAAACCATCCTTAAAATTTCAAAAAATGAAATAACAAAAATGAATTTTTTTTGCGAGTAGGAAGGAAGATGAAATGCAGAATTTACAATAAAAGTGGCAAGTGCAAAAACATAGAAAGGACAGTAAGTCCAATAGCCACATCTACAAATTTTGTACTTTGCTCACTTCAATCGTCCTTACCCCCACCACCTCCACCAACACCAACCACCCCCATCTCCTTCCTTCCCCCTCTCTCCTTCCTTCCCCCTCTCTCCTTCCTCCCCTTCTCTTCCCCTCCGATCAGCACAAATAACAAATGACCCGTTTTTCCCCTTCCTGCCAGCTTTCTCCGATAAACAACTTACTTCATTCCAATTAAACCCCCCTCTTCCCTCACCTCTCCCTATTTTCAACTTTTGCCCAAACAACAAAAATGAACACCTGTTGTGATCTTGTGATTGGAGAAAGCCCGATACCCCTTTTTCCGTAAATCGAGGCGCCCGATGATCGGATCGGAAAGGGAATTGGATGAAAAGCCCAAAAATTAATTACTAGTAAAGTGAATGTAAACAGAAATTGGCCAAATAAATTGGCCAAATAATAAAGTTTGGCCCATTGGCGAAATAAATTGGCCAAATAATAAAGTTTGGCCCATTGGCCGAAAGAATTTGGCCAAATAATTGCCTCGTACCAAATGATACGAATGGCCGAATAAAATGAACAAAAATCATTCTGTCGCGTTCAGTCGCGAAACCAATAACCATTTCAAATAGGGCTAATATCCTAAGGGCAAGTAATCAGTCACAACAAATTTTTAACAGGCAAAACACACAAAACTCAAATTTCCGATTAACAAACCTGAAGTATCTCCACATCCAACTGAACTCCTCCGTGCCCACCAACTGATCGCCGTCTCGTTTCCGTGATCGGAAGTCACCAAAGTGCCGAATACAGTGCCAAAAAATCGACAAAAGGAAAAAGGTGGGCAAAAGTTTACAAAATCATGGAAATGGTTTAAAAATCTGATCATATTCGAAAACAAAGTACTGTTTTTTTGATAAATTCAGAATTTCTCGGATTTGTAAGCCTCTATAGAGTACGATAAAAACAAAAAAACAAAAACAAAACAAACAAAAAAATCCTTAAATTCCTCGAACGATCAAAATTCGGAAGTCAAAGGACAGAACCCCCGAATATAAAAAAAGTTATAACTTAACGAAAGAACAAAGTAATAAAAAACGAGCAGAAAGAGCTCAACTGAGGAACAGTAAAAAAATATGACTGACCCTGACCCGGCGGCTGAAATTAACGATCTAAAACTGCAAATAGCCGATTTACAAAATAAAATAAGCACGAACAAACCAAATATTAGCTTACCACATGGAATAACTGTTCCAAAATTTTCTGGGGAGGGAGATTTTGTTAAATTTCTTAGGGATTTTAATATTCTGGCAACCGCATCTGGTTGGCAACCAGCGGATTGCACTCGTTATTTGCCTCTTTTTCTAACCGGGGAAGCGAAAGAAGTGTACCTAGCCCTCCCGAGTGAGCAAAAAAGAACTTGGCGGGATTTAACTGAAAATTTAAACCAACTTACAAAAAAAGAAGATGATCATATGTCCGCCCGGAGAATTTTGTCCAAACTAAAACTAGGAAAAGAAACGATAACGGAATACGCAAATAAAGTAAAGGATCTTGTGGATATGGCCACTTCAGACCCGGGACACTCCCAACTCGCCAGAGATCGAGAAACTATTCATTATTTTCTGAATGGCCTCCCAACCGCACTAAAAAGAAAGTTATTTTTTATGACTAATCCCGACAGCCTAACCGAAGCGATAGCAATGACAAAAAAAGTCATGCAAATAAAAGAAGATTTATCGAATGACGCAAAAAATGATGGGATCATAGCGGAAATTAATGACCTAAAAGATCAAGTAAATGCGATCTCCTTAAATAACAAACCTGAAATAGAGAATTTTCAGGAGAATCGATACGAAAAGCCACAAAGAGAATATTGGCGAGGAAATTCAAGGGGACAGTCAAATTTTCGAGGAACCCAAGCTAAAAGAGGTGGTTATAACCAAAATTTTAACCAAAACTGGAACCAAAATCGAAATTACTATCAAAACCAAACTCAGAATCAAAATTTTGGAAGATATTCGAACCAAAATAGAAACGTTGTTCCAAATTTCGATCGGAACCGAGCTTTTGGTCAAAATTCTTATCATAATCAAAATTATTCACGGAACAATGAACCAAGAAACCCAAATTTTTTGAATATGAGTAGGAATAGACGTTGGAACAATGAAAGTGACAACCCGAGCCAGAGATTCAGAAATTATATGAGTAGTGATAGAAATTTTGCTCGTGGAATGGAAAACCGAAGGGGAAGAGGAATGAAATACAGAATAAATGCGGTAAATGAGGTAAATGATGCAGCAAATGAGCAAAGCACGTCATCAAATCAGAGACGATCCCCAACCCCGTTTTTAACATTTTTAACAATTTGCGCAATTTTTGGTGCCATAATGGTAACCTGCTCTGGACAATATCAGCTATGCTCAACTAGGGTTCCAACAACTCCCATAACATTGCCTAATCAAACAAATTGCGAAATTTCGGAAAAACAAAAGGCAGCAGAGCGAAAAATTACCTTGTACCTCCCGGTACGGTTCCCCAAAAAATTTCCGATATACAATTGTTATCAGAAATTATCGAAAATTTGCACAACGGCATTTTTCATTTTCACGAAAGAAATTTCAAGTCAGGAAACGATTTTCAGAGGAGTAACCCATCAAAAATGCTTGAATTTCAAAGAGGACAGAGAAAATGAAATGAAAAGACTACAAGAAAATGTTTGGGGTACCCAAATACCTGAAAAAGTAACCTATGCGTGGGCTGGTGAACAGTGCGAAACAACAGTGAATAATTTTATAGAAGAAGGACAAGGAGGGATCCTGGACTTTTTCTTAGTTACCTCTTTCGGAAATAAATTGAATCCATATCGCGGAGGGGAAGAATTGGAACAAAAAACAATCATTTGGGAAATTCCGGAACCATCAGATGAATACTGGGCCACACACTTTCCAGTGGGAGAATTTTTCGCTGAAATAACTGACGATGCTATCGTGATCGAAAGTGAGCAATCAGTTTTTTATTTTGAGAAAGAAACTGAAGATGAAAGAGACGGAATCATTGGAGTACCTACGGAGGCATACAAAATGTCAAATGATGTTTTCATTCTGATTCAGAATATTGGGCGAAAAAATAAGAGAGAGGCCAAACAAAAAGCTCAACCAGCAAGAAAAGAAAGGCCACAGAAAAAACCCAATCAGAAAAAGGAGGAATTGCAAAATGTACAAAGCACAACCACCCTAATTCCCACTATCCCAACCACTATAAAAAGCACAACCACTCCACTTATCACTATCCCAACCACTATAAAAAGCACAACCACTCCACTTATCACTATCCCAATTATCACAACCACAGTACCTAAAAGCACAACCACCCCACTTGTCACTATCCCCACCACTTTCACAACCACAACACAACCCAAAACACAATCAAGCACAACTACCAAACCACAAAAAATGCACAAAATTGCAATTTCAAACACGAGTCTGCCCAAAAAGAATGAAATTACTCCAACACAAGATCTGTCAAAACTTTTTATCGAAATGAGTTGGGGCCCGGAAACTAGCCAATTTTATCGCACAAAAGGCATTTTCGAAGGGAGATACCCCCCAAAAAGTACACAACCAATAATAACAACCGCAGTCCCTCCCACAATACCTACAACAACAAAAATTCGTGTAAATTCGCCAATCACCAAGCACAAAGCAAGAAATTCAGCAGACATGAAAAATTTAGGAAGCAAAAAAGTTGTGCCAACTCAACTCACGAAAACAAAAATTTTACCCACAACTTCATCAAAAATCATAGCAAAAACAACTGAAATCTCAAAAACCACACAAGCATCGAAAACAAGTACAACAAAGCAATC